>BDDA01000045.1:107885-173396 GCA_001662385.1 Chlamydomonas asymmetrica
GGTGCAACTGAATCCAGCACTGGCTGACGGCACGTGTGTAGCGTGCGTGCGTGCATGTGGCTCGCTCATGTACATCCTTGTATACCGTGACCGGAACGTATGTACAGCAGCGCAGGCAAGTAGAGGCGGCATGCGTGAAACTAGTTCAACTCGTCCTGCAGAATTCAAGGGGGCAAGACATACAATGGAGGCAAATCTGTGCATGTAGCGTTGCCGTGAGTCGAAGCATGACACCCGCAGTATTTGTGCGCTGAACCTGCATGTGTACGGTGGGCATTGTGTGCTGCAATCGAACCTGATGGCTGGCTGCCTGCTCCGTGCTGCGTGCTTACAGGTGGCGGCGGATACAGCTGGGACTGTCGCCACAAGCACGATGGAACACCATGCTACAGCCGTGAGTGAATTCGATCCTGCACAAAGTAGAGTGATGATGACGGGAGGCCGCCAGCATGCGGGCTGAGGATAGATGCATGCGTTTCATGTGCCATTTGTGGACGGCGGCAGTGCAGCCTTGCTACCCCATGCACACCATCCTAGCGGCCAACGTTGCGTACTGTGCAGCGCGTGGTGCGTGTTTATGCACGCACATGTGCTGTGGTGGACGCACACGGCATGCAGGGGCACTATGCATACATTCAATTTGCCCCAACCCGCGCACAGTAACTCAGCACCCTGCCTGCCACCGGCAGGTGGAATCGTGAAACACACGTCCAAACCCTTTTGTGCGTACATTGTGTCCATCTTTCTAATGCGACCTGACGCGTGCATGCCGCCTGTCTGCATCCCACTGAACCCACGCAGCTGACGTGTACAAGAAGTGTCTGGGCCCTGCTACATGCCAGAACCACAAGTGCAAGCCCGGCAGGCCGCTGTGCATCAAGCCTGCTGACCCATGCAAGAGCGTCCAGTGCAGGAACGGCAAATGCAAGTGAGTGAGGGGCTGCTTCGCCGCAGCTAGAATTCTTGCCCCTTAAACGTGCACGCGCACCTGCATGCGAGCTGCTGGTGCGATAGACCAGCTCAAGCAACCCAAAAGCTGTGCCACCCTGCATCCTCACGATGGATGATGTCCGCACCGACAACCAGCCTGTTTGATGCCGAAGGTGCTGTGCATATCATCCATCGACCAAACCAAGCCTTTGTGTGCGCCTCTCGATGTATACCATGTGTGAGCTCATGTGAGCCCGGCACAACCGCATCCAGCGCCCTACCTGGTGTGTAAATGAGTACATGACGCGCGTGTAGCGCCTATCCCTGCCAACATGGTCACGCATGCATGCAGGGAAACCTGGGCGCGGGACGACACGTACTGCCAGCTGCCGACCAACAAGTGCGCCTTTGGATACTGCAAGAGAGGTGGGTGGGCGGGTGTGGCGGGCGGGCGTATGGTAGAGGGTGACAGGTTGGGTGAGAGGGTAGATGGGAGGGTGGGATGGAAGGGTGTGTGTGTGTGTGCGGGGGGGGGGGATGCAGAGGCCAGATGAGAGGGTGAGCGGCACACGTGCGTGTTGGTCGCACACCATGCTTGGCTTTGGGCGAACAGCAGCTGGCTAATCTGGCCAGCGTTTGCAAGTGGAGTGCAGCAGGCAGGCAGGCACCGGTTGTGGTACAGCTACCTACACTTCAGCAAGTTCAGCGCCATGTGTCTGTGCCTCAACAACCGCATCACTCCTTCCAGTGCTGAATGCACTGGCTTGCATGTGCGTGCACGCTGTGCAGGCACATGCCAGGCTCAGTTCACGAGGAATTGTGAGAAGGAGTTCCCACACCGCGATCAGCAGTGCGAGGCGCCTGCGTACTGCGATCCCAAGACCGGCCGCTGCCGTCCTGGCGACCACCAGCCGGATGGCACGCCGTGCAAGGCAGAATACGACAAGTGCTTCCTTGCCACGTGTCAATACGGTGGGTATCAGCATGCTTGTGTGTGCGTCACGCACAGTGCCGCCCGCATGCATCCCCAGCAGGCTGCTGCAGGTGCACATACGGCTCGGCTCACATGCACAGCCCCCCTTGCTTCCTGCACGGGTTTGCCTATCATGCCGTACCTTACCATACTTCATTTCATTTTGGCATTCCTGCTAGCGGCATTAATTTTGATCAATCATCTGTTCATATGTTGCGGCATGCTGATGGCTGATGACTCCATGCTGCCACCCCAATCAAGGCTAGTGCCTGCGTACCGCGCACGTGTGCCGTTGGTGAGCTCTCAGGCAGGTGCAAGCCCAGTGATGAGCTGCGCAACTGCACCAAGGAGCTTAACGTCACGTTTGACGCCGCCTGCAACGCCGCACCCTTCTGCGACGTGAAGACGGGCGATTGCGTTGGCCCCATCCCCAAGCCCAACGACACCGCCTGTGATGCCGACAACAATGCCTGCACCCTGGATGTCTGCTACAATGGTGAGCGGCAGTCACGCTTGCATGAATGCACTCGGCAGCAGCAGCACTGTTGATGACGCACACAGCGGAGGTGGATGATGCAGTGGCCTCAGACATGCATGACCCCAGATCCTTGCGAGAGTGCCTCGGTGGGCTGCATTTTTCGATGGCCATGCGGGCCTGGTGCCGCTGCTGAGTTGTAGACGTGCCGGTGCACGTCCAGGCTTAACTGCGTACAGCTCCATTGCCTGCGCCGCCAGGGGCCACAGCAGTTGCGCAGTTGATTCATGTGGTAAGGCACAGACGGTTTGTGGCCCTGAGCGGCAGCCTGGCATATCCTGCCATCCAGAGTCAGGCGGTGCATGCAGCGCACTGCAACGGAATGCAGCCTATGTCCAAGTCAGCTCATCGCCCTCCACATCGCATCCCTTGCACGTGCACAACACATGTGTGCATACGTTCCACCTCAGCAACACCAGCCAAGGTGCCTTCTCGGCTTCTCCTCACCCTCACTGATGTTGCTCACGCATTCACAGGCGTCTGCAACGCCACCGGAATCGTTAACGACTGCTATGAGGAATTCAACTTCACCGCAAAGGACCTGCCATGCAACAACGCCCCCTTCTGCGACCCCAAGACCGGCCTGTGCGCTGCCCCTACCATGAAGCCCAACGGCACCGCCTGCGATGTTGACGCCAACCCCTGCACCCTTGACACATGCTATAACGGTGAGTAGCAGCGGTGCTGCTGGCGTGCTGATGGCAGGCTTGCAATGGGGGTGTACCGCCCGGTGTACCGGACAAATGGATGGGTTCTGAATGCAGTCACCGCAGCAAGCATTGCATGCAGAACATGTTGCTCCAGGGTACTCATCTCGTCCCATGCACGGACACCTGGAGCCCAAGTCATGCACTGTTGCATATACAGTGTAGGTACTGTAGAATGCACTCAACTTGTTCGCTCCTCCCCGTGGTGTTGCCCTGCTGATGAACATCTGCCTAATTCCACAGGTGCATGCGTGCCAGCCGCCGCGCCGCGCAACTGCACCCAGGAGCTGAACGTCACGTTTGACCCCGCCTGCAACGCCGCGCCTTTCTGCAACGTGAAGACCGGCATCTGCGTTGGCCCCATCCCTCAGCCCAACAATACCACCTGTGATGCCGACAACAACGCCTGCACCCTGGATTTCTGCGACCAAGGTAGGTACTGCCTGCCTGGCCATATCACCCTATGTATGTATATATATGGCCAGTGCCACCTCGGCTTGCAGTGTACTGCCACTGCGCCAGCCCATAAAGCAGGCAATAGTTGCTGTACGCAACTCACACGGCCCCGGTAGGGCACCAAGGTGTCCCAGCCGGCAGCGGCTGAGCACAGACGCCCTGCTGCCAAGCGTCTGCACGATGCGCGCACGCATGCGCTTTGAGCGCCGGCATGGCCACCGATGCAGCTGTTGCCAAGCAGGCTGGTGCGCCTGCCGCAGTCAGGGGCGCACTTGCTCGGTGCGCGTGTGGCAGCTGTCAAAGTTATCCTTCGTCCTGCCATGCCTCTGAAGTGTGAGCGGTGCACTCAGGCTAGCTGCACAGTCCGATGTATCGCAATGCTAGACCGTACTCATGCGTGCTCGGATGGCCACATGGGCTGCATGGCGCTACTCCATGTCTCCCCTCATCACTCCTTGCTGCCCCATACTACCTGCCGCAAGCCCACCTACCGCTGCCATGCACGCCTGGTCGGACCAGGATCACAATATTAGGACCATCTTGCTTCTGCCGAGTGTACCGTATATTTCCATGGCAATTACATCATTGCCGTTGCAGTGAAGCAAGCCCGTGCTGATACCCTTCCCTACCCCCCTGCCCCTGGACCATCGCCATGCAGGCATCTGTAAATTCAGGGCCGACAAGGACTGCAGTCAGCTGAAGGACCAGTGCCTCAGGGCGCCCTACTGTGAGGCTCCTACAGGCGAGTGCAAGTCGGGAGAGCCCAAGCCGCCAGGCACGCCTTGCAGCCTGATGCCCCACCCGGGTGTGGCAGACGACCGTCACGGCCACTGCTACAAGACCGTGTGCAATGGAAAGGGTATGTGTGTGCTGATCCGCGAACCCAGGTGCCATGATTAGCAGCCCTGAATGGTCTGGAATTGAGACCAGCCATCATTGTCAACAATCCCCTGAATAAACCTAAACCCTGCTGCACAAGTGCACAACTCATGTTGAGCCAGCCAACAGGGGTATGCATCAGCGGCCAGCAGTTGAATCATTGCGCTTTCTGATCAGGACGTTGTCCAAACCCGTCACGCAATGCAGACCAATTCACCCTATTTGTTTTCATTTGGTGACTGTAAGCGACGCTCACTGGCGTATCGCCTAGCGGCACAGTCCGATTGCCTCTGATTGGGCCATAGGCGTGCCACGCACTCAATCGAATAATGGTGATGCGATGCTCCACCTGGCTAAGCCGCTGGTATTGGCAACCAATGATGCAATATTGCAGCATCTACAACGTCCAGCTGCGCTGCCCAGCTGTGCAACCCCCTCTTATCCAGGCATGACTGGATACTATGTGTTGTATCGGCAACTTTGTGCACGTCTCTCTTTTGCCAATACATAATTGCCTGCATATTGGCGATAACCTGGCACATGTGGAGTGGCGATCACGATTGGATGCAATAGGTGCAACTCAGCACCCTGTATCGTGACCCCCGCATATCCGCCCTTGCCGTCATTTCTGTGGCGGTCCAGCCCTGCGTGCGGTCCAATGAAACATTTTGGCTGTACATACGATTCATCTATTCCCGGAGCCGTGCTGGAGGGCTGTGCTGCTGTGGTGCTGGGGCAGGGCCACACCGCATACGGGGCTTTGCATGCTAATGTAACGCATAGAATGCCTGCAAAGCATACACACAATAAATGCACACAATCAGTGCACACAACAAGTGCACACAATAAATCCTAAGCCATCACTGTACATAAGCCTGCCCTTGGTCGGCCCAGTGCTGGCCATGGCAGGCCACTGCAGAGGTAGTGCATGTAGATGGCTGTACATTGTTAGGCTGTACTCTGCAGGACACAAACCACACATCAATGCTGAGACACGCGCTTTGACACCCCCACCCCGCCACCAAGCAGGCATGGGTGTGCAGGGGTACGCATGCTTTTATGTTTTAGGGTTACCTGCTTCCCCTGGGGCTGTGCAGTGTGCATATGCGTGAGGACGGAAACTGCACCTGGGGATGGCGAGGTGTCTGGGATGAGTTTGTGTGTCGGGAAGAGGCGCCCGTGGGGCCATGCAGTGTGATTCCTGTGGGGCCGTGCAGTGCGCATTTGCGTATGCATAAGGACTAAGGGTTGTGTGTGCGTGTGCGTGTGCGTGTGCATGTGCGTGAGCGTGTGTGTATACTCCAGGAAGCTTGTCCTGCTGCCGCACCAAGGCAGACAGGCTCCATGGCAAGCATTGCGTGTAATGTGCACATAGTGTGTGACCTGACACTGCGGCTGCGATTCATGCTTCCACCAGACAGTTTTGTAGGTAGGGCGGTGGTTGAGGTGCAGCGCGAAGGTATGATTGCCATCGTTTGCCCTGTGTTACACAGATAGCGTGTCTCGCTGCTGCTGCTGCTGCACGGCTGATGGCTGCTGAGCATTTCACCTCAACGCGCGCGCCACACCCGCTGTATGTCGCTGAAGGTCATTGTTGATGAAGGTGTAATACAGTGTGCAGCAGCTCCATCTGATCACGGTGCACGTGATGGTGCGAGTATGTGGTGGAATGTATGAGACCAGCACAGGCAGCTCATAACCACATCAGCACGCAGCTACATCAGGTGCATTGAATGAGCCCCTGCATGGCCCCAGTTACACATGACCAGCGTGGCTCAGGCAGCAATGGTGCTGGCAGCCTTCATGGCACACGCAGTTACCACGCGGCCGGCAGTCCACCACATCCACAGACGCATTGGCAGTAAGCAAGCGCCAAGGCAGGTTGCGCACTGAAACCCCATCACAGGCTGAGGCAACTCCACACCCATGTTGGAGGGATCAGTTCAAATGTTGATGCAGTAAGAGAGTGTGTGGTGTTTGAACCAAGTATGTCCCTGTGGCACCTGTCGCACATGCAGTCCAGCAGCAGCCTGCGCATGAAGTGCCACCACCACTGCCTGCGGGGCTGCCGGCTGTACATGCAGCAGCTGGCAGCACATTGACGGGGGCCCCGGATGCATGGGGGCTTCGAGTGCGTGCACTGGCAGCTGAGGGTGCACTGCCCGCACACACATTGTGCTGCGTGGGTTGGTGCCGCGTGCGGCGGAGGCATTTTCGCCCTGCGCTTGTACGTGCGGCACATCTGAGATGGTGGCTATGCCCCCGTGCATGCACACATACTGCTTGCGTATTGGGTGGGCGGAGAGCATGAGGAGGCATTGGGTGCTGGTGGGTGGGAGGGCTTGGGAGATTGGTGGTTTCGGGCAGGCATCTCCCCTGGGCCACATAGGATGTGCGTACCCTGGGGGGCCCGGGCTGGGGGCGTTTCCATCAACAGCAGGTTTGCACCCGACGCCACTGGCATTGCTCACCCCTCCTCTTCCCCTTTGGCACATGCAGTCACTGAGGGTCGACGGCGTCTTGGCAGCGCTGGGCGACCTGTCTGTGCTGAGCCGGCTGACGCACCTAGACGTTAACCTGCTGCAGGCGCACTCACTATCGGAAGTGGCAGCCGTCACCTCGCTGAGCGTACTTCGCATCTGCGGCTGCAAACACCTCACGTCCCTGCCCCCCTTGGACCGCATCCCAGCGCTGGCGGAATCGGCCATGTGCTTCTGCCCCATCCTCGCGTCCCTGCCCGCTCTGCCCCCTGCGCTGACAAAACTGCTTGTTTCTAACCTCCCCCTCCTCGCGTCCCTCCCTCCATTACCGCATGCGCTGGCGCGTCTGAAAGTGTCTGACTGCCCCCTCTACGCGTCCCTGCCCGCTCTTCCCCCTGCTCTCTCAGACCTGGAGGCATCCTGTTGCCCCCTCCTCGCCCTTGGCCCCATTGCCCCCTATGTTGGTGCAACTGGACGTAATAAATTGCTGCCGCCTTGCATCGCTGCCCGTGCTTTCCCCTGCGCTGGTTACACTGGGAGTGACCGGCTTGCCCCTCGTGGCATCCCTGCCCCCGTTGCCCCCTGCGCTGGCACAGCTGGACGTGTCTTTCTGCCCCCTCCTCGCGTCCCTGCCCGTGCTGCCCCCTGCGCTGGTGAAACTGACCTTACGCGACTGCCCGCTCCTCACATTACTGCCCGCGCTACCCCCTGCGCTGGTGGAACTGGTGGTAACCAGCTGCCCCCTGCTCACGTCTCTGCCTGTCCTGCCCCTTGCGCTGATTAACCTGGGCGTAATGGACTGCCCCCTCCTCGCATCCCTGCCCCCGTTGCCCCATATGCTGGCGAAAGTGGTCGTTTTGTACTGCCCCCTCCTCGCACCCTTGCCCGCACTTTCTCCGGCGCGTAAGGTGCGCTGGTGAAACTGACCTTACGCGGCTGCCCCCTCCTCACATTCCTGCCCGCGCTGCCTCTTGTGCTGGTGGATTTGGACGTCTCCGAGTGCCCCCTCCTCACATTCCTGCCTGTGCTGCCGCCTTCGCTGGCCGAACTGTCGGTGTCCAAGTGCCCCCTCCTCGCGTCCCTGCCTGTGCTGCCCCCCAGTGCGACGCTGACGGTGCGTGACTGCCCCTTGCTCTAAATGGTGGGGGCGCGTCCTTAGGAGGATGCGTGCATTAGGGGAAGCGTACACCGGGCACGCTTACGTTTTATCGTTTTCCCACAAACACTCTGCCCCGCTCACAACGCCCTGTGTGGCCTTGCTCGCCCTCACCTTGATGGCGTTGTCCATTGTTTCAATATTCTGGTGCCCGCTGCCATGCGCCCCGCTGTGCCTTGCACACTACTGTTAGCTCTCTGGGCTTTAGGAAAGCCCTAAAGTCATCCCCTGACGTGCAGGGCTACCCCCACGCTCAGGCGTGTCAGTCCTCCCAATGACTCCTGAGCATGCGACCCAGATGTGCACATGTACTGCATTACGTTGATGCGAAAATGACTCGACTCAAGGAGCAAAATGCAAATGTATTGATGCAGCACAACGATGCTTCATGTGCCCTCGCCAACTTCCAGCTTGCCTGAGCTACTTCGTGTTATCATATGGCATTCATTGTATCATATTTGTATGCTGTGGCACTGCACTACATGCATAGCAGCAAGCGTTTTGCCATTTTCCTCAGCAAGCGTACTAGCTGTGCCACCAGCAAAATACTGCTGCAATCACCCGACTCGTACTGGTCGCACTGTGTAGCTGATGTGCAGCTGGTCCGGGTTGCGGCCCCCTCAGTTGCTAAAACTTGAAGCTCAGACCAATGGCAGACGACGTGGCCACCCTGACAGCTCCGCCCTAATGGCGCGCCTGAAGGTGAGTGAACACGGCAAGCATGAAAGGGAAGGGGAGGGAGTTGCGATGGGGCTCGGGCTGGGACCGTTGCTGTTGCACCTCAGCACCTGTCAATAGCAGGTTTGCGCTCAACGCCACTGACGTTGCTCACCCCTCCTCTTCCCCTTTGGCACATGCAGTCGCACAGGGTCGACGGCGTCTTGACAGCGCTGGGCGACCTGTCTGTGCTAAGCCGGCTGACGCACCTGGACGTGCATCTGTGGCAAGCATGCTCGCTAGCGGAAGTGGCAGCCGTCACCTCGCTGAGCGTACTTCACATCTGCGACTGTAGAAGCCTCCCGTCCCTGCCCCCTTTGGACCGCACGCCAACGCTAGTGGAACTGATCTTGTGGCACTGCCCCATCCTTGCGTCAGTGCCCGCTCTGCCCCAGCGCTGACAAAACTGCTTGTTTATAACCTCCCCCTCCTCGCGTCCCTCCCTCCGTTACCGCATACGCTGGCGCATCTGAAAGTGGCCGACTGCCCTCTCTACGCGTCCCTGCCCGTTCTTCCCCCTGCGCTCTCAGACCTGGAGGCATCCTGTTGCCCCCTCCTCGCACCCCTGCCCACGCTGCCTCCTGCCCTGGTGAATCTGACCTTGATCATCTGCCCCCTCCTTGCGTCCTTGCCCCCGTTGCCCCGTACGCTGACGACACTGCATGTGTCTTCCTGGCGCCTCCTCACGTCTCTGCCCGTGCTGCCCCCTGCGCTGGTGGAACTATGGGTGTCCAGTTGCCCCCTCCTCACATCCCTGCCCGCACTGCCCCCGGCGCTGGCGCAGTTATGGGTGTCCGACTGCAGTCTCCTGGTGTCCCTGCCTGCGCTGCCCCCGGCACTGGTAGTACTGGACGTGGACTACTGCCCCCTGCTCACCTCTTTGCCTGCACTGCCCCTTGCGCTGACAACGCTACGCGTGTCCGAGTGGCCCCTGCTCACGTTCTTGCCTGCGCTGCCCCCGGCGCTGGTGACACTAAGCGTGACCAAGTGCCCCTCACTCACGTAGTCACGTCCCTGCCGACGCTGCCCCTTTCGCTGACAGACCTGGATGTTTCTGGCTGCCCACAGCTCACATCTCCCCTGCCGACGCTGCCCCTTGTGTTGTCAGGGTAACAGTGTCCCACTGCCCCTTGCGGTGTCACACGCCGTCAGCTTAGCGGCCTTGTCAGCTGCATGCCTTGCTCCCACATGCTGGTGCTCGCTGTTGTTGGCCCTGGTGTGCCCTGCTTGCCGATTGCCACCTCTGCGAACCTTAATTATTTGCGGGTTGACAACCCTATACTGCAGGACTAACTTGCCCCTCCCCGCATGCCAACTCGTGCATGCCAACCCCCTTGTTGTAGACCACCCCTGGGGCCTTGGAATCAAACTACTCGGACGTTATGCGCCGCGTGTTTTGTGCCACACCGCACTGTGGCGTTGTTGGTGCAAGCGCTTGCACCAACGCGGCTTGTGTGCGAGCGTACCCAACGTGGAAGCACCAAACAATTGTTCACATGTGCGAGCGTGTCCAAGAGGAAACATGTGGCGGCGTGCGAGCATGCGACCCAGATGTGCACATGTACTGCATTAAGATGTGTTGACTCAAGTGAGTAAATGACTCGATTGATCAAATCAAGCGAAATGCAAATGCTAAAATGCAGCACGATGCTCGCACATGCCCTTGCCAACATCCAACTGGCTTGAGCTATTTTATGTCATGGCATTCATTGTATGTTGTGGCACTACACTATCTACACGCATAGCAGCAAGCGTTTTGCCGCGTGCCTCAGCCTGCTGTGCCACCAGAACACTGCTGCAGTCATCATCCCAACTCGTACTGGTCGCACTGTGTACCTGATGTGCAGCTTGTCCGGATTGCGGCTGCAGCATATATGCAAGCACTGCGCCCCCTCACTTGCTAAAACTTGAAGCTCAAGACTCTGTGACGGAGTACAGACCAAATGGCAGACGATGTGGCCACTGACTATGATGTGCTGAAGCTGCTGAACTCAAAAGCCTTAGGATGGCGGCCCTCATCAGCGCCTGTCCTGGAAGCACCCAGGAATGCACCAGTGCGGGTGAGTCGCTGTTGTGGGGTGTATGCAGTCAAACGGTCCACCGTAGTGCGTGCGTACACCAATCGGGCCGCACAACTGATGCATAGGCTTAGTAACCTGACCAAATTCCTGTTATGCTATGTAGGAGAAGGTTATGGACAGGGCTCAAGCGCGTCAGGTACCCCACACACACTTGTTGGTCAACGCGCACTTGTTGCAACAGAAACCGAACCATAACGTTGTCAAGCAGCCTTTGAACTGTGCTTGTGTTGAACTGGATGCAGCAACCTCCTGTTGGGAAGGCAGAACATAAGCAGGGTGCGCCAGTCCCTCGTCCCCATGGTGCCCCACACGGTCTCGAAAGCAGTGTGCATGCTGCTGCGACTCACGCGACAAGTATGTCCCGTGCGGACTTGATTAAACGTGTACAGTCCCTTGAGGAAGAGGTAACATTGCAAACATGTGTATCGTGCTAACTCTTGGATATCCCTTGACCTCCTCGTTCGAGGGTCAAGTAAGCAACGCTCTAAGTTGCACTGTTTGCCTTGTGCCTGCAGTCTGCAGCCCTGCAACGCGCCCTAGCAGCAGCCAAGCATCGGGCAAGCTATGTAGCAGACAGCGTACGGGGTGGGCGTGTTGACAAGGGTGTTGCGCTGAAACAGCTGGACACTGCTCGCAAGGTCGCTGCACAACAAGGTGAGGCCGGTTGCACTACTCGATTCAAGCAGGCACGAGGACTTCATCCCTACTGGGCTTCAACAGCTGGTGTGCGAGCGTGCGTTTCCCCCCGCCCTCATCGCACTGCTGGCTGTTCAAAGTGGCGTTTGCACTCCCCGCATTGGTACTTCAGTGTGTTTTGTACCAGTTAGTAGGTTGCCAGACCAGGATGTTATTGCTCTTTTTGCAGAGGCCGAGGTGGTTGCGCTGCAGCGGCGCACTGAGCACCTGCAGACGTTCCTGGTCAAGGAGAAGTCTGCCAGGGAGGAGGCGCAGACCAAGCTGGTGGCTTGTGAGGCTCGCGCGTCGTCGCTGGGAGTGCAGCTGCAAGGCGCGCAGCAGCAGCTGAAGCACATGCAGGTACCGGGGGAATGCCTCGCGTTGTTCAGACCACCGCCCATGTTTACATGTTGGCCTGTCAGTAGGATGCGATTAAACAGCTGCATTGACAGCAGCAGCAGGGTGGAGAGCGCAGACAGGGCAATGCTCCATGGCCAAAGGGAAGTTGTTGGCCACGAGCTTGGCAGTAAGCGACACAAAAGAAATGCAAGTACGCATCATTATCGAGCATGCACACGCACATGCGGCACACAAGTCGGCATAGGAGGCTCGCACAGGGGGTCATCCAAGGCGGTGGTTGACCTGAATGGCGGATTGCGTTGTGTGCAGGACTTGCTGGATGAGGCTCGCCAGCAGTACCACTACTACCTGGACACTAGCAAGAAGGTGAGGCGGCCGCCTCCCCTCCTGCTCTACAGTACTCACACACCTGCCTGAACGCGGCATGGTGTATGGGGACATAGCGATGCCGGGTTGCAGGCTTTGAAATTACTGGTACATCAAGTCGTAAATGAGTTGCATACGTCAATAAACACTATGATGTCTCCGCGGTGCCTTAAAGTGCTCTATGTGTTTAGCCGTGTGGGTACATACGGACACAGCATGTGATTGTGTGTCATGACCGTACTGGTATCCTGCCATGCATGAGTTCGTCATGGCAGGCACCTGCCCTCCGACAACTGCACAGCATGAGCACCGTTGTTTTGCACTACCGCACGCCGGGCTCAGAGGTTCTGTGGTGCATAAGCTTGATCTGCTGCGGCGCTCCTGCTACCCAGGTGCTGTCTCGCGCGCAGCAGCTGCAGGACCGGCTGCGCCGCACGGGCGTCAAGCTCGTGAGCGCGCAGCACGAGGCCCAGGGCTGCAGGATACGCCAGCAGCAGCTGGAGGCTCAGGTGAGCGCCAACAGGACACATGTTGCACTGCGTGGAGGGCCTGCCGTTCATAAACCACCAAGAACTCGCCCATGATGCTGGCCCATGCGTCTAGTTATGACTCCAGCCTCAACCTGCACTGCAGTCCTGCACCTCAGAACCTGGAGATGCATGCAAGTCTCACAGGTTGTTGTGTGTTTTGTCGTGCCATGTACTGGGATTGCTCACGGCTGCACCAGGTGGAGGGCCTGCAGGGAATCATCGAGCAGCTCTACGCAACCACGGCCTCCGGTGCCGGCGCGGGAGGCGGGCAGATGTCGGCGGAGGCAAGCCCTGCCGCACCGCATGGTGCCACCACAGCTGCGTCCGCAGCGCCGCGCGCCGGCACTGGTGCAGGGGCAGTCCAGGGAGGAGGCATGATGCGCAGGGTCGGGCAATATGCGCATGCGGGGGGTGGTTTCGGGGCCGCTGCTGCGGCGCCGGGGCCGGCCATGGATGCGGATGCCTTGACCGCGCACGCCGCTGCGCTGGCGCGCGAAGCGCCCGGGGCCGTTGCAGGCACGTCTGCTGCTGCCCGCCAGGCGGCAGCCGGTGGCGAGGGGCTGCCAGGCGCTGGCAGCGCTGATGGTGAGGGATCCGGCGGGAATTGTCCTGCGTGTGGGCCGGCGGGTGCTGGCGCAGCGGGCGTGGCGGGCAGCGAACGCAGCACGCCGCGTGCATTCAAGCAGCTTCACAAGGCCATCAAGCGGCTAGGTGAGGAGCGCACCTGGAGTGGTTGTTGTCGGACATTGCGCCCGTCGTTCTGTGATGTGCAGGCATTGCCGCGCATCGCGTACGACTTCACATGCTTGGTCTGCTAGCAGCCAACAAGCCGGCCATACTACCCTCATCCATGCTCGTCAGTCGAGTGCATGGCAAACACCCAGCTTCTGAAGGCCATGCACCACTCACTTCTGCTAACCAAGCAGCACCAACATACCAGTGGGGCAACGGATGTGGTCCATGTAAGCACACCATATCGTTGCATGCAACCCAGCCCGTTTCTGCAATGTGGAACTGCTCAAGCTGGCCCCACTAGATTTGCACCGGACCATGCATAGGCCAGGTCGTGAGCCCTGTGTGTGACTTGGCAACGGGCGTGCAGGTCGTCGTGCGCCGCGCGACCCCAATGCGGCCGCGCAGGCCGCGCTGCAGGCATACCTGCTCAGCACACCCGGCAGCACCGACCCAAATGCCTCCAGCGCCCCTAAGGCAGGTGATGACGATCATCCCGCCGCGCGCTCGGATGCGGGCGCTGCACCGGCGCATGCCGCACATGGTCCAGCTGCGATGCCTTTCCGCAGCACTGCGTTGCAGCCGAGCATCCAAACAACGGGCCAGGCTCCAGGCCCGGGTCGGGCTCATAGCGCCACTGCTGCGGCTGCTGCGGGCGGCAGGGGCATGGTCGGCCGCGGCGCAGAACACAGCAGGCCCCGCCTGCAGGCGGGCACGCACGATGCGGCTGAAGGGGGGTGCGACCAAGCGGTGGTGAGTGAAGAGGAGTGGCGACTGGCAGCCCGGCTGCTGCAGCGGGCCGCAGGCACAGCTGGAACACAGCGCGTAGCACCGAGCGCCAGCAGCGGAATGGGTGTTGCCGAGAGAGTGGGCTTCCCCGCCACCCGAGCAGCCGCAGCTGCAGCCGCAGCCATGGGGGGTATGCAGGCAGGGCTGGCATCAGGTGCAGCGCTGGCCCCTGCAGTGCGGGCGCGGCGCTCAGGCATTGCCATGGCGGCGGCAGGCAGCCACCGCAAGCGCTACCATGCCATCAAGGCGGCACGCAAGGCGGCGGCCGCGCAATCGCCTGCTGCCAGAAGCCATCCAGCCGCAGCGTTTGCTGCCGTCCAAGGCGGTACAACACCCGGCGGACATGTTCATGGACACAGCAGCATGGATGGCAGCGGCAGTGGCAGCGACAGCGATGGCTCCCGTGGTGATTTAGGTCCTCGGGCTGCAAACACGCAGCGGCACGACAACGGCACGTCGCCTTCGTGGTCGGGTTGGGAGGACGAGATCCCTGCAGCTGTCATAGGGCCAGCACGGCTGCAGCAACGTGCCATGCACATCCAATCCGTGCTGTTGGAGTCACCGGCCAAGCTTGGTGGGGCGGAGCATGTGGGCCGCTGCCCGGCCGCTGCGGCCCATTTGCCGCGCCCCGCTGATCTGGTGGGCGGTGATGAACGAGTGGGGTCTGGCGGTGAGGGCCATGCAGATGCACACGGCACGCAGCAGGAGAGGGGCGCTGCTGCTGCTGCTGCCAGGAGCCTCTCGGCGCGAATTTCCGCGGCGTTGCGGCTGCCCGTCCATCACGCGCATGACACAGACGAGCTCGCCCACTCCCCGCCTGGCCTGCGCCTTAGCTGGCCGCGGCCGGGACTGGACGCGCCTTTGCAGAGCCTGGAGGGTGAGCGGAGCGCCAGCGTTTCCAGCGCGTCCGTGTCGCATGACGCCTCGGGCGTGAGGAGCTTGGATGAGCGAGTGCGGCAGCGGATGGACGCGCAGGACCTGCGCCGGTGGCAGCACGCGTTGATGCAGCACATCGGCATGGCCACCTCGCCATCCATGACTGCGTCTGCGTCCGCGTCTGTGACCGCATCGCCGACAGCAAGCGTGTCCAGCAGCTCTGCAGGCGGGGCACATACTGCTGCTGCAGCGGTGGCAGCCGCAGCTGCACTCAGCAGGGCGGCTGGCCGCGGAGGTGCTATTCCCGCTGCAGCTGCAGCGGCGAGGCCCTCCAGACTTGATGAGTGGACGGACCTGCCGCGCAAGGCACATGAAACGGAGCGCGGGTACGATCAGGCAGCCACAGACCGGGGACCAAATGTCAGCCTCTCTGCAGCCACAGGCCACCAACACGTCGCTGCTGCCTCCACAGCACCGGGGACGGTGGTGACAAGCGTGTCAACCCGTTCTCTGCGTCAAGCCCGACTGCTTGATGGCAGTCGCAGCAGAGGTGGTCGCGACTCCGATGGGGAGGGCAGCGACGGTGAGGATGACGACAGCAGCAGCGCTGTGTCATCGCAGCTGGACATCCAGAGTGACCTGGATGACGCTGGGGAAAGTGAGATGGGGCCTGTGCGGCGCTCCTCGGGCCCTTACGCACCGCCACCTGTTGGGGCAGCTCCCGGCGACAGACTCACAACACAGCCACTGCCGGCCCCACGATTGCAAGGCCGTGAGGCGCCAGTTCACCCGCCTCCACTTGCACCCACCAGCATTGGTCAAGAAGACTCGGCTGTGCTTGATTCAGCCGTGCAGCGTTCTATTGGGAACATTTTGGAGGCAGCAACACGGGACGCTGTCGCTGGGGCCGCCGCACCAGGCGCGGCTGCAGCGTCACGCTCGCTGTCAGCAGGCAGGCGGGTGGGCGGGCGGGACGGCGGGGGCGGGGACGGCGGTGCCAGTGCGCTGGCGCTTATGCGGCGGCAGTACAAGGCGATGAAGGCTGCAGCTTGGGGAGGGAGGTGATATAGTCGTTTGTGCCATGCTGCACTGCCTAGAGCGATTCCCAATGCGGGTGAATGCGGCCTTTTGGTGATCCACCAGCATCGCACACACATGCACATACGGTACTGATCAGGAGGATACCGCATTCGTTGCTGACTTTCCATGTTGTAATACCGGTGCTTCCTGGCTGCATGGACACCACCATATCGTGCACCTGCATTCTGCGTCTGAAAGGTTACAGCGCAGCATTCATGAAATGTTTGACGATGGCCAGCGCTGTAAAAATTAGCGAAACATGAATGACGCGGCTGCATGATCACAGTGGTCGGTCAGAAGAACACAGGATTGGCCGTTTGCAGACGTCATGCTTTGAAGTGTTCTTCGTTGCTTTGCATGTCGTGTCCTCGGCCAACCAAGAAGGTGGTCGTGGTCACAAACTGGATGTCCAACAGCTGATATGATACTGCTATACACAGATGCATGCTGGATGCATGGACTCTGTCACATGCATGGATACCAAATGGAATACTGCAGGTTGAGCACAGACGCAGGAAACATCATCTTTGGGTTGTGTTCAGCAGTTTGTCGACAAGCACCAACTGGCACACCTCACAGTCAACCACGTGAATGCCGGTACGCAAAGTCACAATTCACAAATCAACACAAAAGGGGATTTTGTAGAGTGTACAGCATAGGAGTGCTCGCCAAATAGGCTAGCGCGTGGGTGTTGTCAAAGTGTGAAACGATTCCGCACGTCTGGCCCCACCAGTGACGCAGGCCAATACACCAGCCCACTAGGGAGCGTGCGCTGGAGTGAGCAGCTAGTGACAGCCCGGTGGCTCTGCATGCCACCACTCACTGCCCAGGATGCAAAGGTGGCTTCTAATATGGGCCAGGCAAGGGGCGTGTCAGGTACACCGGCTCCGCCTGTGCAACGTCGACGTCAGGGTATCTCAGGCGAGGCACGTCCTTGACAAAACCCGCGAGCGTACTGCCCGAGGGAGCTGACCCGCTGCCGCCGCCGCCACCGCCCATGCTTGCCATGCTGAAGTTGCCTGCCTGCGCACGCGAGCGCGCAAGGGTAGCCTGCAGCGGGGACACGTCCACCGCGACGCGGGCTGGCAGGTAAGCACCGGGGGTCAGGCGGCGTGACGCAAGCCGCTGCTGTGCGGTCACCGCGCCGATAGGGTTGCCAGGCCGGGGCGCAGACGCGGGCCGGGCGGACGCCGGCCGCTGCTTCTGCCCCGATGCCGTCGCCATCGCCGCGGCCACCGCCGCCACCGCGGCCATGTTGGTCGCCCCCCCGCGGGGCGTATACGTGGAGCTCTGTGCGCCACCCAGCCCCGCTTGCGACCTCTGCGCAGCGACAGCCCCACCATGCGGACCCGCAGACCCGGAAGCGGAACGCGGCCGCTTCCCGCCCGAGCCTGCGCCCCCATCAAACGAGCTCAGCACGCCTTGCCCCGGGTGCCCCGACATGGAGCCCCGCCCGCTTACGGTATGGTCTGCAGTTGCGGGTCGGCCGGGGGAGGACAGCGCAGTGGGCGCCCAGGCGGCAGTGGTGTTCGCGAAGCGAGCGCGGCCGGTGGACAGCGGCCGGCTGAGCTTGGCGTCTGGGGCAGAGTAGGGCCGGATGCCGTTGCTGTTGCTCCTCGTCATGCTGCCACCAGCGCCGGCCATGGCATCTCCTTCCAGCGTATCCACGCCTGCGGCCCCAGCGGCCGCCCTGGTGTCAGCAAAGGAGCCAGCGGAAGCTGAGGGGCCGAGTCCAGTCGAGGATGCATATCCGTCTTGTAGTCCTGCACCAGATGAACTTCCATTGAAGCTGTGGTTCCCCCGGCTGACGTCTCCGCCTAGCCCTCCCTGCTGCTGCTGTTGGAGCGTGGAGGGGCTGGCGGTGCGCGTCATGCCACCGCTCACAGTGGCCGACGGGGAGGCCCTCCCTTGAGCAATCCGTTGTATTTCAAGCGCGGGGTCGACGTATGTGAGGGGCCGGGGCATGGGGGCTGCCACCCAGCCGGTCCCAGGCTCGACTGCAAGGCATGGGGAAAGGCATGCGCACGCGAGGGGAACGGCAGTAAGTGAGTAAGGCATGGGATGCACACCAGCCACTGTAGTTGTGTTCACATCAGCGCACAACTAGCACATAGCTCTGCACCACTTTGTGCAGTGGCAGGCGGACTTGTTGCACAAAGCGCTGTAGTTCGGAAATGTAAATGTCACTATGTGCATGTCGGCATGCAGCATGCTTGCCTCCCTGGTGCATTGAGGCGGGCGGGGCTTACGTTTGCGCTCATTCTCAGGCCAGGGGTACTCGTTGCTGGTGACTTCCGGGAACGCTCTGGTCAGTGCCTGAGGCCACAAAGCAGCACCACCACAGCACAACTCAGCAGCAGCAGCAGCAGCAGCCTGTGTTGCTGTCATGTTGATTGGGCATTGGCGTTAGGCAACGTGCGGGAAGGATGGGCCATGCGCAAGACACCCGCCTGTGGGGCACCGTTGCAGAGGCTTTCCGCCGCATCATCATTATGTGCACATCAACGATGCAGCCCCCGGCCGATTGATACTTTGTGTTCAGTCACCCATCAACACAAACTGGTTGAATGAGGACAGGTTGGATGAGGGACAAGCCCAGGTACTGGCGCAGACACAGATTGCTGCCCGCGCAGCCGCGCTTCCCACGCACCTCCGTGAGCGCCTGCATCTCCACAACGCGGTCGTAGTTTGGCGTGTTGGGCATGAGGTTGACGCCGAGGTAGTATTTGTTGGCGCACATCTTGATGTGCTCCGCAAACGCCATCACCCGGCCCAACTCGGCCAGCGCCAGGCGCGCAACCTGCGAGTGACACCACACAGGATCCGGGAATAAGACACGACCGGTACACCAGGTAGTTCTTGAAGTACCTCCTGGAGTCATAAAATCTGAAGCAGGTCGTCGCCATGTGCCTTGCACCGCCAGCAAAAGACTGGATTTGTACACAGACATAGGCGACGGACATTCAGCCCGACGCACTGCCTCTGTAAGCATGAAAATCAGCAGTCGCAGTCCAAATCCAACCACAAGCACATGCTCGCCGGTGCTGCCGGTGGCGTGCAGGGCTTCTCACCTGCACCTTGGGCCATATCTCCGCGTTGAAGGCCTGGACCTTGAGCAGCTCCAGCTTGTGCGCCGCGCGCTCAGCCTCACAGTCCTCCTCGTGCTCCGCCTGCACACGGGGCGTGTGTACCGGTGCATGCATATATGGTGGGACACACTGGCGCTAAGCTCCGAGATGTGTGATAAGGGTTGCACAATATGCACGCCCGACTGCGCAATATGTGGTTTCTATGTCTCAGTGCGGCAAGCATGCAACAGAGAATACCCTGTGATCATACACACCAGCGCAAGCAAGTGGCAACAAGCAGAAGCAACAGCAGCAGGAGCAGCAGGAAGAAATCAATCCTGCAAGTGGCTGCGGCGGTACAGTTGGGCACTGAAACCACCCATGCAGCGAGTCACCAGTCCGCAATATCCCTTTCCTTACCTGTGCCTGCGCGATGGCCGCCTGGTACTTTGATCGCGCCTCCGCCAGCAGCTGCTCGTTGGCTGCCTCCAGGAAGGACTTGAGCTGCGCGTGGTCCTTCACCGCCTGCTCCTTGGCGGCCTCGTACTCCTCACACAGCCGCCTGCGCATACGTACCGGTTATGTTATGTTACATCAGAAGCGTGTCGGCCAAATGGCCCATGCTCGCCCCAGATGGGGACCAGCAGAAGAGGTTCACCAAGCTATGCACGTGGCATGCTAGAGGGCCACGAGGACTATGCGTAACACAGCAGCATCATGCATCATCATGCATCATGCATCATGCAGCATGCAGCGCCATGCATCATCATAAGTACCAGTATCCAACATGAATGACATGCGTCAACAGGTGCATGCTCAGACTGTTATATGCATTTGTATGCCATAACTTTCTGGCAGGATACATGCTGCTCAGGTACGCATGCCCAGAGGCATGCGGTAATGGTAGTGTAAACCACGTCGTGCAAGTGCTCAGATGGGCTCCAGATGGCAACATCCGGCTCGGAGAGGGCAAACACAGCAAGGCAGCAACGCTAGCTGACAGGCGACTGACAGCACACGTGTCATGTATGCAGGCAGTCTGGTGTGGCAGCACACGACGTACCTGCACATGTCAGCATGCTCGTCCTGCGCGGTGGCGATGCGGGCCTCGTTGTCTTGCGACAGCGCATCAAGGCGCGCCCGGTGGTCCGACTTAGCCTTGGCCAGGCGGCTGAGGTTCTCGACCTCGACCTGTGACAGGGCGGGGCAGTGCAGCGAGCGGAGAGTTATGTGAGGTGTGTGGGGTGTGAGAGTATGAGGGAGAAAACCAAGGGCGGTGCCAGTACTGAGTGATTGACTGCCAAAGCACACATTATAGCGTGACTATTCAACCACTGCCCTTGCCAAGGCGTGCCTCACGTGCAGTGCCCCGGCCGCCCCAAACACAGACACGCACATGCCCCCGCACCTCTTTGCGCTGCCGCAGCTGCTCCACATGCAGCGCGCGTGACTCCTTGTTGGCCTGCTTTACCGCCTCAATGCGCGCAGCGTGCATGGCCTCCGCCTCCGCCACACGCGCCTCGTTGAGCTTATCCACCTGCGCCAGCAACACATCGCCCTCATATGTCATCACCGCTTGCATATTACCAGCTCACAACAAATAATGATCCTGCGGTACGTGCAATGCACCTGCACCGCATGTCTGGCCTGCGTAACCAGGTAAGGCCTCTACGGAAATGCAATGGGTTTGTAATGTGTGTGGCAGCTTACCTGGTCCACATCCATCACCGTGTCTGGCCCGCACACACCGGTATCGCTACTGGACCATTAGTGCATGCCTGGACCGCTAGGCAATGTCCCCCAAGCAACATACAAGTGGTGAAGTTTACGCCGCAATTGTCACCTTGTCGGCCTGCTGTCAGTGTGTTCAAGTATTTTGCTTCCCGTTGGGCCATGCAGTGTGCTTTCCGTGGGGCCGTGCAGTGTGCTTATGTTATGCGTGATGATGATCACCGCACCTGAGGGTGGCCAGGTATCTGTCAGTGTGTGGTGCCCCTTACCTCAGCCTTGCGTCGCTCCCACTCCTCCAATAGCTCCGCAACGCACTCCTGGTGGGCGGCGCGCGCGGCCGCGCGCGCCGCCTCGTGCTGTGCCAGCGCCGCCGTGCACTCCGCCTGCCAGCGCTCATGCAGCTGCACCACGACACACAGAGCACCGGGACGGCAGCATTCAGCGCTCAGATCCAGGTTCTGATCGGGCTACTTGAGGATGAGTTGGGTTTGGGTACAGCATGCTCAGGATTCAGGCAAGCATTCAGGTGCGTTCGGAAAGCAAGAGTCATGGTGGCTTCAGAGGCCATGCAATGCGCGTGCCCACGCTCAAGACTTGCGTGATCACACAATGTAGATCGCTATGACTTGGCGCCTAGGTTCTATTTCGCAAGCGCTGCTGCACACCTTCTTATGCGCATCCTCCCGCTGCCGTCGCTCCTCCACCTCCGCCGAATGCATTGCGCGCAGGCGCTTGTTCTCCTCCTTCACCTCCGCCACGCGCGCCTCGTACGCAGCCTCCGCGCCCTGCCGCTGCCGCACGCGCGCCGCCGCGCGCAGCGCGCTGCCGTGCACGACCTTGCGCGTGAGGCCCTCCGCGTACGCCGCCGCCAGCTGCTCGCGGTAGCGCGCCATGCGCTCGGCATTCCTGAGGATGCAGCAACGCCATGCACAATTGCGCATGCATGCGTCAGGCCATGCACGTGTCAGCCAAGCGGGAAGTGACTAGGCAGAAAGCTCGCGGCGGGTCCGGCAGGGTTGCACACGCTGATGCCAGTGGGTGCGGTGGCCCCTCATTAAAACCAAGCATTCATGCTTTCAGGCAGGCAGGCAAGTCAGCCATCCCCGGCACGGCGGTGTTTGTTTTGTGCTAGCCCTGAGGTTCAGCTGCTGCTCACCGCATGTCATCCACTCATCCTACAGCATCCGCTGCATGTTGAGGATCATTGGCTCCCGCCATTTGTGTTGAGCCAGTGGCTTACACCCCGCTGCACCCCCGCACCTCACCTGGCCATGGCCTGCAGCTTGTGGCCCTGCCCCGCT
Source organism: Chlamydomonas asymmetrica (assembly GCA_001662385.1). NCBI lineage: Eukaryota > Viridiplantae > Chlorophyta > Chlorophyceae > Chlamydomonadales > Chlamydomonadaceae > Chlamydomonas > Chlamydomonas asymmetrica. Next base: position 130,308 of record BDDA01000045.1, read on the forward strand.
GCTGATTGCTCCGCCACCAGCGCCTCCCACTGTCCGCGTATCTCATCCAGGCGCACCGCGTTCTCATTGTCGTGCGCCGCCACCACGTCCTCCGGCAGTATGCGCCTCTGCAAGCGGCACAGTTAAAGACAAACGCACAACCGGTGTCAGGTTTGGCTATCACACCCATCGACAGGACACGTTTTTGCAATGCTGGGGCATCTCACTGGAGCCCCTCACAAGCAGGCTGACTTGTGGCTTTTTGGTGCCGACGCGGTTTCTATGAATCTATTGCTGCATGCGTGCACCGACCTTGAACTCCTCGCTGCTCTCCCCGGGCAGCGGTCTCGGCGGCTCCGAAGCCTCAGGCAGCGCATCCCCCGGCGCACGCTGACTCAGCACCGACGCGATCGTCGCCATGATCTGCGAGGATTGGGGCCACAGCGCCGACGCAGCACGAGACGCCTCGTCCATTCCGCCCGCACCGCCGCCGGCAGCGAACGTTGACCAGCTGTACACGCCGCCGCCGGCTGTACCGCTCGTACCGCCTCCACCGTACCCACTGTTAAAAGATGTTGTTCGGGCAGGACCTGCAGCCCCCGCTGCTGCACCGGTGCCGGCAGCGGAACCAGGCCGCGACCAGGCTGGACCCGTGCGGGGCGGGGAGGCGGATCCTGGTCTGGACGCGTGGCGAGACGAACCGGCGGACGACGAGTGCGGTGGCGCCTCTCCTCCGTCCTCGCCCTCATGAATCTGTGCAGGTTGTTGTGCTTCTGTGGCAGACCCCGGCCGACGCGGCGCCAAAGGTGCGCCTGACGACGCGGATGAGGGCTGCCCCGTTGCTTCACCGGCCCCCGCTGCTACTGGCTGTTGCTGCTGTTGCTGTTGCGGCGAAGGGTGTCGATGGGAGGGCATAGGCGAGCCTGCGCCTCCATCACGAGGTGTGAAGTTGCCAGGCACCACCGCCTCATCCTCAGGGATGGTGTCAAAGTAATCGTCCTGCCCCCCGCCCATACCGCCCCCTCCGCCGCCGGCGCCTCCGCCAGCGCTGTGGGCGCGTGCCGAGTGAGGCCGGCCTGAGGATGACGGGCGTGATGCTGAGGGCGAGGGAGAGCCCCGCGACGCTGCAGGCACGAGCATGCCTCCGTAGGGTACAGAAGCTGCATCAGGCGTCCTGGGTCTGGCTTCCGGCCCAGGAGGGGAGGAGCGTGGGGTGATGGTCGGCGGCTGCCGGGCGGACGTCGGGCGAGAGCCGGCCGCGCCTTGCGCTTGCACGGCGGAAAACGACCCGGCGCGGATGAGGGCGTGGGCGGAGGGCGGCCGGGAGAGAGACTCCCGGCGGCTGCCGGCGGCGGCCGTGAAGCCGGCGGCGGCGGATGCATGTGCGGAGGAGGCTGCGGAGCTGGGTCGGCGGTTGGGCGGCGCCGCGCTGTAAGGTGACGATCGCTCCTCCGCCAACGTAGCGGCGAGCGCGTCCTCGCGTTGCCTCTCCAACGCCTCCTGTGGGCACACATAAGTCACGCAGCGACCGGCAGGCGGCACGGCAGTGGTGATGACGATAACGGATGATAACGGCAACGGTGCTATCACTGGTATGGTCATCATCACAGCTCAACAGGCTTTCCGCCATGGCAAAGCGCAATTCGATTGATGACGATCAATTCCATACCGGTGGAATTCGTTCACCCACTTGGCTTCACCCACCCACCGTCATGGTCTCCCACTCAGCCACACGGTCCAGGTAGTCCTGCTCCCACGCACGCCGCGCCTCCTCAAACGCAGCCTTGGCTTCGTCGATCTGTCAAAGCAGCGCAACACCGTAACCAATACATATCTGATATGCTGCATCGATGTACATGTTTGCCTGGTGTGTGGTGCAATAAAGCCTCTCTGCCCGCGCTACGGCATGGTGTGCGGGCACATGACGACGTGCTGGAGGAATTTGTAATGCGACAATATGCTGCCAACAGAGCGGGCAAGGCAACCTGAGCTGTCTGCTCCACTGCTGTGCAATAGGCTAACCTACCAGGCGCAGCTTGAACCCACCTTGGCCTGGTTGGTGTCTAGGATGCGAGCCACCGTGTCCGCATGCAGCTGGCGGGACTGCTCCAGGGTGTCGGTATTGTACTGCTTAGTGGCCGCCAGGTCAGCCTCATACCGCACCCTGTCAGCTGCCAGGGTGTCCTGATGAGTCCAAATCGTGGGCAGCACGCGGCCTTGCTGGTGCATCGCCTGTCATCATCACATAGGAGCAGCAGCGGCAATCCGACATTCCCAATCAGCTCATCAGCAGGGATTAGACTGCAGGAAATGTTCCATGGACCTTTATCTCACTGCTGCACACTCCAGTATTGCAATGGCTCTATGTGAAGCAGATTCGGTGATGCCATGTGTGAGCTGAGCGCAACGGCGGCCACCCCTGAAGGAGCCACACGCCGGCCACTCGCCTGCACTCGCGCCATGGTCGTGTCGAGGTTCTCCGCGATGCCCAGCCTCATGTTCTTGCGCCGCTCGGCCCTCAGCTGCGCCTCCGCCCACAGCCGCTCTGCGCGCTGCTCCGGCGTCTCGCTGGAGGGGTCGTACGGCACGAAGCCCAGGCCGGGCTGGTAGATGCGGCTGAGGTGGGGCTCGTAGCGCTGGTAACACCCGCCTGCCAGGTAGGTAGTGTATGCAGAAAATTTGTTGATGGGTGCATGGTGTGCGCAGTGTTTGCTGCATGCACATGCGGCAGAAGCTTTTGCTTTCATGAGCAACCTTGAATTGCAAGACTCAATCCACGCCCGTGCTTTTTGGGGGGGCAGGCAGTGCTGTGAACTATGCTGCTCCAGAAGGGGCATGGAGCAAGCGTCTATTGTACCGCATTACCGTACATTCGGGTTTTCAGCACATTGGGGAGGCAACATCCAAGCCAGGCCGTGTCTCATGGCCTCGTCACGCGTGCGGGTACCCAGGTGCGCACCTGTGAGTTCGCTGAGTGACTTGAGGAAGCGCTCGCCTGCATGCTCCGGCCCGGCCTCCGGGGGAATGAAGCCTGCAAACACGCAATCACATCAGGCAAGGTCATGTGGTTGAGCCACCGGCAAGCAAAATCATGCTTTACTAGTTTACTTGACACCCAGACTGGAGAGTGAGAGACAACCTGGCGATAAACTGCACTGTTGGCATGGAAGGGCTTGATTTATGGCGCGCGCAAAACATGAAAACACATCCGGCTGGTCCCATGCCTGCTTGAGCAACGGGCACCGCACAACCGATGTTGTGCCATGCTGGCCTGTGCCACCATGACGGAGCACGCACCGATGGTGTGGATCACCGGGACGCGGAACCCGGCGCTGAGGCGAGCAGTCAAGAAGTCCAGGCACTGCTGCGGGTCATGCGCCAGGCCATCACTCATGATGTACCTGCAGCACACGGCAGTGGCAGTGATTATGTTTCTGCCATGTACTCGATTGAGTCGCAACCTGGGGGTGAGGTGGCGCGCGCAGACGTGTGCCACGCACACGTGCATGCATGCTGCAGTTGTCGGCTGTCCCAGCGGCAACTGTGTGGCCCACCCTCACACGCCTATACTGGCAAGGGTACGGCAATGGTCTCCAAACGTCATCATGTATTCATGTGCCTGCACGCCGACTCTACAGTGGCGGTACGGGTGGCTGCCGTACCATAGTTTGTGGCGGCAAGCGGGGGTGCATTCCACGCAGGAGGCCATGACCCAGTACGCGGTATGTCAGCATGGCGGAGAGAAGGCAGTACGCCCGCATGCCACTCACCAGCAGTCGCACGCCCAGTGCTGGTCCGCCAACTGAAACGCCGTGATCATCGATGTTGTCCCCACCGCATCCGGCCAGTTGGCCACCCACTTCTGCGCGTCCGCCAGCAGCTCCGCCTCGGTGGGCTGCAGGAACAGGCCGGTCTTGGCGCGGTCCGCAGCTGCGTTGCTGACGGCTGAGGTGGGGCGGGAGGACGGCATCCTGCCGCCCGCTTGGCGGCCGCTGTAGAGCACCTGGCTTGAGCGCAGGAGGTCCAGACGCTCCCCGTACCCCGCAGACCATGACCATGCGCCACTGTGGCACAGGCGCGTTCGCCAACAGGAACAACAACAGCTTACAACTCGTCACGCAAGTTTAAGGGGGCTGTCATTGCAGCTGTCATGGCTGTTGCACGTTGTACACAAGTGTACGCGGTGTGGTGTTTACGTAGTGGTGGTCGTGCAGCAGTGCAGCAGTGCAGCAGTGCAAAGCTGCGATCATGGCTGCAGATGGAACCAAGCCCTAAGGGAAGTGCCTGTGGTCCCCTATGCTGTGGCAGCAAGCAGCGGCCGTACGGACAAGCCTGTCATGTCACAGGCCGGATCAGCGAGAAAGCGTGTTGGCGGGTCGGAGCGCACCTGCTGAACGTGATGACATCAAAAGCGTTTGTGCTGGTGGCCAGCTCCCCGGCCTCTGGCTCCAACAGCTCCAGCGCGCAGCGCTTCATCTCACGGAACTTGCCCAGCTGGCGGGGGTGCATGGTGCCACTCACATCCAGGATAAGCACCTTCAAGCATTAGCAAAACACATGACCGCGTTTATCACCCAAACATACCATAGCGCAGAGCATGTCATCATGCATGTCATTGCGTGATCCAAAGTGTATCCCAGTCCAGTATTAAGTATTTTGTAACAGATAGGGTTCTGACTATCGCATGCACGGAGGTAACACGTTGCCATTAGCCGTGCATGCCGCAGCACATCACACATGCGATGCCACGCGCCCCGCTCACCGGCGCAGCGCCTCTTAGGAAGCCCACTGGCCGCGGCTCACACGGAGGCATCCATGAGGGGGGCGTGAACTCCGGCTCGGTCCATGTTGGCAGGGGCTTCTCCTGCGGTACGACGTACTGCGGGATCTGCTCCAGGGCGTCGTGCGGGAAGTCCTCCGCCCTGGGCTCAGGACCGTTCTGCAGCACATATCAGAAGCAGGATAGCAAGGCGCATCTGAACATGAGCTTTCCTGTGGGCTCTGACGTGTTGCTTGAATTTAGCTGTGATCCTGGTGGCTTGCTTGCTGTGGAGCTGAGCCTCAGGCTATATCTCCCCTCTCTCTCTGTCTCTCTCTCTCTCTGCTTGAGCCCTTTTACCCTACACAGTTTGGCCATGATAAGGCCGCAGCAGGACGGCAGGACCTGGAATGGTAATAAATTAGTACGGTGCCAGGGTACAATTACTCACGGGCTCTGGCTTTGGCGGAATCAGGATGGGCGGGAGGTCTGCGAACGGCTTGTTGAAGTTGAGCCACATCCGGGGCGTGCCGCTGCCCGTCACGTCCCGCACCTCCTCCCATGCCACCTGCTCAGCGCTCCTCTGGGAGGAACCCACCGCCGGCAACGAATCCGACGGCGGCAGCGTGCGCGCAGCGGAGGCCGGCCGCGCGGACGGCGGCCGCGACGCGGCCTTCGCGCTGGGCGGCCGCTGCGGCGCTGGCGCTGGCGCCGGCAGTGACGCCTCCGGCTGTGGAGCGGAGGGGTCCCTCGGCAATGCCACAGACAGGTCTCGGGGAAGCTCCTGTGGCTCCTCTTCCTGCTGTGCTGCCTGCGGTGACGGCTCTCTCCCCAGCGGCGGCTTCACTGCGGAAGCAGGCCGCGAGGCGGCCCGTGAATGCGCCGGCGAAGCCGAGCGCTCCCTCGGCATCGACGGCATAGATGCATACGGCGGGTCCGGCTCGGGCCCGTTCATCCATGCGAGCTCCAGGCGGGGTAGCGCTTCCAGGTCCAATGCCAAGGGGTCCAGGGGGTCCAGGGGTTCTAGCTCCGGGGGAGGCGGGGGTTCTGGGATGTACTTTGCCCAGTCGGACGTGTCGAAGTCATAGTCCCCATTAGGACGCTCTGGGGGGTCATCTTCAAAGTCATCGGGAGCAAGCGGGTCGATGTATTCGTCCTTGTCAGGAATGTCGAGCTGCAGAGTGGGAAGTACGAGCAGCAAAGTTGTAGCTAAGTACAGGCATCGTGCAGTTGTTTGTTGTGTGGGGGCATCGTGATGCTCTCTGCTGCCACAGCATGCGACCATGCAAAGCAAGCGTATGTGTATGCAGTGTCTGCCAACCGCAGGTATGCTCAATGCTTGAGCTCATCAGGCGCGGAAGTGAGTACGCACACGATGAGTTGGTGTGCAATGCTGACCGCACAACAGCGCCCTGCCTGGAATGGTCGAGTGCCGGTCCAGTCGTGTCCGTGCTTGGGCTCGTTGAACACGGGCGGCCTGGGCGCATCTGACAGCACCGGCGGCTCGGGGTCATGGAACTCAGGCTGCGTGAAGGGCTCCATCCTCAGCGCCTCCGGCTGGACAAAGATCGGCATGAGATCCTCCTGCGCATATGTATGCGTGTGCATGCGCACGTCCACGCGTCAACCGAGTAGGTGTTGACAGGTGAGGGTGTTCAGGTGCAGGTCCCGGGGTTTGGGAAGGAGACACACACACAAACAGAAGCCAGCCTGGTACTCACACGCAAAGCAAGCGGGCACACGCATGCCTCCACGGCCAATGCAGGGATCGAGCAAGCATTCAGCACAGCGGAAGCTTTGCTCATGATAAACAGCAGTGCGTTTGCGAGCTTGTGCAGATGTGCCGTGTGAGGCTTCCCTCTGCTACTCACATGCGGGACATCTGGTACGTCTGGCACTGGCAGGTAATCCGGGTCGATGAAAGGCAGCTCAGAGTCCAGGAGAGGGGCCCTGAAGGGGGGCAGCTTCAGGGGGGCCAGAGAGGGGGCGGTGGGCACTGAGTGCAGGTCCGGCTTGAAGTCCTCCCACCTGCACACGCACACACAAGCACACATGCATGCAGCGGGCATCAGGCAACACGTTGCTGCTTTCATGCCTCATGCCTCATGCGCATCTCTCTCGAGCGCGCGCGTGTGCATGCCCTCACTTGCAAACAAGCCATTCCATGCTATCCAGTTTGGCGATGCCAGCATGAACGAACTAATAATGAAATGGAAAGAATGCTGTGCAATATGCATGTGGGAGTTGGTTGTGAGGCAGGCATCACTGCCAACCGGCAAGGAATGCATGGGCAAGGCTGACACCTTCACAATCCACCAATCCACCCCTCAAAGTCATTGTCTCATTGAGCACCTCACACGGGGCTTTGGTTCACACGAGGCGAATGCATCAGGCAATTTGCCAATTTGCCCGGCATGCACATCTCACTTGCGCATTGCATGTCTGCAGGTGCTTCTGGTGTCAGCCATACATGGCACAGGCGCACAGTGCTATATGCATCTGGGTCCTCCATCAGCGCTGCCACCCATCTAATGCTAAATCACTCACTTGGGCAGGTCCGGCTGCTGCGGCAGCTCCAGCGGCGGCTCCTCCAGCAGCGAGGGCGCCTTGGCCAGCTTGCTGCGAGCACACCATGCACCAACGCCACCACCACGAGTCCATGTCACACACACGCCGCACAGCCCACAAGAACACATGAGTCCACACCAACCCACATGGCATGCACCCGCACACATGCACATTGTTGCACACCGCATGGCCCCACGGGAACAAATGAGTATAACACACTGTTGCGCTGTAGCAGCACTGCCATGCAGCCCGTGCTTGATTGCCTGGTGGGTCCTAGGGCCAACGAGTCACCCAATAAGCGTGCTCAGGCACACGGAGGAGCACAGACCTCGCGCACAGCACGGTGCTGGCATACCACACGTGGCCGGCGCAACAAGGGTAGCCCGGATCGCATGGCTGAGGTGGACACACTCAAGTGCACTTACCGCAGCACGTCCATCATGTCCTCACAGTCGCCAATGAGCTCCCAGTAGTTGCCCTCGTACACGCCACTCGCCTGCACACCACACGCCCTTGAGGTCAGGCCTACGTTTGTGATGTCTTGCAGAGGCGTGCGACCCAAAAGTGTGTGCGGAGCGTGGCAGGTCCTGGGCAACGCAGCTGTGTCCACCTGAACGTCCAGCAGCTGTCTTACGGCGGCAGTGATGGCAGCGTTGCATGCTTGGCGGCGTGTGTATGCATATGTGATCATGCAAGCATGACCCTTGGACGAAACATCACCGCCAAGCTTTTCCGTTTGTGGACTGACTGTATGGCGATATGGTCATATGGCGCGTGAGCGAGTGTGAGCAATGCAGTGCGCACTACACGTGACGCGCACCAGCTTGCCCCCTTTGTGCCAGCCATCAAAGAACTCCCCGGGCGTGACCGAAGCCTCCACCTCCTTTCCGACCGCCGGTACGAATGCCTGCGGGCAGTACAGGCAGTACAAGGGCACAGTTACAGTCCATCCAGCTGTGTGTCGACTCAAGGCCGATGCGGTTGCCATGATTCGTGCTATGACACGGCAGCGTCTTGCATGTGAATCGTGCAAGACACCATGAACAGTTATGGGCGTTCGCAGCGTACATAGGCTGTTGTTGTGCGCGTGTGCCAATGGTGTAAGCGTGCGCCATTGGCTGATGAGTGGAGCACGGCATTAGAGTCAAGCGGCCACACTATAACCAGCATGTATGTGGGTCGTGTTCTCCTTGTCCATGTTTGGCTGTTTCCTCGCTCGCTACGACACTATTCCAGTTGTACATTGCTGGGGACGTGCGCTCAGTTGGCTGTGTGTCATGCAAACAATATGCTGCTTCTCCACGGGAACAGGTATCGACGGCAATTATAAGCACAAATAAGTCTTTTGCAGGTTTCGTTGCTGTTGTGAGGGTGTCACAACTTAGTTTCCATCAGGCTTCCACCTAATTGGTTGGTACTTGCCAGCATGAAATTCCATGGTCAACACCGTCACTCCACCCCGTGTTCACTGCTCAGCACAAGGTGGTGAGCCGGTTGACCATGTTTAGTGCTATGCACACATTACGAGGTGGGGCCTTCAGTTGCACCTCAGTGTGCACACTGCGTTGACGCCCAACACTTCGTGTGCATGGGCCGTACTGAGGCTGTGTGTGAGACGCTCACCTTCGTATGCTCCCACACTATCCTCGGTTCCAGCAGCTGCATAAGCTGCGGCACTCCAAGGTTCACATCTGGCCGGAGCAGCTCCTTCCAGTGCTTGCCGCAGCGTGGCCCTTGACTGCGCAGGCTGGCTCCGGGAATCGCCGCTTGGCTGACACGTTCTCGCTGAGGTGCCTGCATATAATACAGGTGTGTACAGCATTCACCGTGCAACAACAATAACAATATCTGTCGCTTGCGCTTGGCTGACTACTAGCTGGGCGTTGCTGCAATCATGTGAGGCTGGGAGCAGAGCCTTCAACACGAACACCTTCGCCCAAGTATGGGTGGAGAATTTGTTATGCACAGTTTATTGCATCCCCACACCCAGCAGGTTGTTCAACGCGCTGACCTGGTGCGGGTTCGGGTTGTTCAGGCGGGTCCGTGACTTGTCCGCCAAGGTCTGTTGGGCTGCAGGCAGCCCATAGCCCTTGGATTTCTCCAGCGTCATCTTACCCTATTTATGCTCACCCAGGCTGCATGTTGTAAAGGGTCGTTGGCAAGCAGTGCCTGCTAGCACAGCCTGGTGCTGTCTGCGCCACCTACATGAATAAGGCTGAACAATAATTGCATAAAGCTTTATCATATTTGCTTTAATGAACAACACGCTGCTTTAGTCTCTCAGCATTTTCGTTGATACAAGCACGCAAGTGCTCGTAGCCCGCCGTGCTCCCCGCACTGCTCACCGAAATCTGACATTGCCAAGGATGCCTTTGGCACCCACGGCAAAATTGTAAAGCTTTAAGCTTGTATATCTTTACATTATGTCTTTGCATACAGCCAGGCGAACTTGCGGTGCCTACATGAGTGCCTTGCACTGCGGGGGGTGCGTGAGTTGACGGTGCGCATCTCTGCTTATACACTTGCCCTATCCATTTGATACAACTGAGCCCCTTACCCACTGACTGTTCAGAGCAGTGTGGCGGACTTTGCCGCTGACGTGGGGAGGGCCTTACTGTGGGTTTGAAGTGGCCGGTGAAGTATGTGTGCTGTATGCAGAATTGTTACCTGTAAATGCAGCTGCAAGTGTGGGTGCAACTTGGACTGTCGTCCAAGCTAGGAGCTTGACCACTCTACATACGCAAACCTGCCCCATAGCACTGTCCACCAGGCAGGCACCAGGCAGTTTTAGTAGCTGGCACGCTTTAAACTGCTTGCTAAACAGAAATAACAATAATATGGCTTCATGCTGGTTTGAGACAGCCACCGGTGGTGTCTGCCGTGCTGGGTTTGTGCGTTCCCGCCTGTATTCTCAAACCGAACAGAAACACCAACAATAAAGTCGCAAGCCAAGCAAACCAACTGCATCGCCAAAAATAGTAACATCGGGTTGAAAGCATGGCTTTATATGTGCAGCTGAGGTGCGTATTGCATGGTCATGTGCGCATGTGCAGTACCCTCCCGCCTAGCATAAGTCGCCGCACTTGCAAGCTTGCACAGTAAATCAGCCTCTTCCTTGTACAGCACTGTGGCAAGGCTTGGGTTTCACAATTCGGCGTCTTGTGGGTGAGGGCCCAATGGAAGGGACAGGCGGTGCAAGCACTGCGCCAGTGCTGAACGAGGCGGACGAGGATTTGCGGGCTCGCGCTAATGAGTGCTTCCGCCTTGGTGACTATGAGCACGCTCTGGACCTCTACACAAGGTTGGTATCCTGTGGTAGGCAAACATCTGTTGGCCGACGGCTTTCCCTGCACTGGGCACTTCCCCGATGCACGCACCGTCCTTGCACAGCCACGTGCTTTTCTGTTGAAGACTCATGCACCCTGCACATGTGCACATGAGCCTTGTTGGTGTGTATTGACAGCATGTGTTCGGGTGCAATCCTCCAACCCCAGGACCCAACTGAATTGTCTGCTTTTCTGGTCTGCCTCACAGAGCTCTACAACGCGAAGGCTCGCTGTCAACAGAGGATCGGGTTCTTCTGTACTCCAACAGGTCGGCGGCACACCTGGCTCTGCGCCAATATAAGGAGGCACTAGCAGACTCTGAAAGGTGGGTCTGTCCCATCAGTGCTTCCGAGGTCGGAGCCTGTCAGACGTTGGCGTGTGGACGGTGCGTTCGGAGGAGCGCCTCGGGGCTAACCTTTTAGCATGCTCCACTGAAAGCCTTCCCTTGTGCACATATGTGAATTGCAGATGTATTAGTCTCAACCCACGCTTTGCAAAGGCATACGGGCGCAAATCGAGCTCCCTGGTCGCTTTGGCACGGTAGGTGGATTCGGTGGTGCGGTGGGCAGCCGCGGCAGTGCTCCTGCTCCACTGCTCAAAATAGGCCTAGAACCCACTCACTTTCCGATGCTTGCTCTTGGTTTTGGTTATCCTCAAGCCTCAACGTGCCAGCGTGACCTTGCCAGGTGACAGCTAGGTTTGGGATACACCAGAAAATTGTAGAGGTACTCCGGGTACCCAGCAGTGTGTTGCCGGGCGTACAACCGCTCGTGCGGACTCACAGTCCCTGCTTGCAGCCTAGCACAGCCTTGTCACCGGTGGTGGATTACGAGGCTTGGCGCTGCTCAGTGCATGCCTTCGTGGCTCGAGGGGTGCCCCATGTTGTGCCAGGCATGACTGGGCGGCACCATGATGTAGAGTGCAACTGTGAGCGGGCTGTATTTTGCACTCTTGCTTGCAGACCCGGACACGCAGAGCACGCGCTGCTGGAGGGCTTGCGCCTGGACCCGTCAAACACGTTCCTCAAGAGCGAGCTGAAGATCCTGCGACAGGTGCGACCTGGGTGGCACATTTCTGGCTGCAGTTTTGGGTGTGTATGGGGAGGCGGGTGGGATAGACAGGTGTGGGTGGGGTTCAAGGGCGCTCAATGTACGTGTGTGTGTGAGGGGTCCCCGGGGACTGATTTGCCAGAACATTGTCAAACGTCAGAAGCTTGTCTCGATTTTCAGCAAATGTTGGTGAAGATCGTGACCAGGAATGATCTGGGTCACACTGAACCTGGTGACTTCAGCGGTAATCTTCGGAGTGCCAGATATTCTGCTGCAAACCCGAATTGCAAGCATGTATGCTGCATGTCAATGCTAGCCAAGCAGTCTGTTCGCGTGCATGGTTACACGCAGTGGCGGTCCCTTCGAACGCTGCTGTAAGCAAGTTGGAGCGAGTTGTTCACAACCGAATCCATTGACTGCTGGTCAGGCTTGGCCACTGCTTCCGTTGCCACAACCACCTATGAACCGTACCCAGAGGCGATGCTTGCATGGAGCCCACGAGCCATTTGCAGGGCTTCAGTACTCGTGATTCCTAACAAATTGGCGTTTGCATGGTGGTGCAGGAGGACGGGGATCAGAGCCCGAAACGATGCAAAGACGGCAGCGATCGGCACTTACGGGGTCTGCAGAGCCAGGTAACGGCGCTGCTGTGCATTGACGCCTGCGATTGCGCACACCCAACGACGTTCTAACTCCATTTCAGCAACCTGATCCACGCATGCCGAATGGTTGTTCAAGTTTTGAACGGTTGTGGTTGAAGTTTTGGGTCCAGCTGGATTGGATTACGTACTGTCACAACATTGATGGTGGCGCCAGGAGCAACCCTGTTTGCAGTACTGTGATGGAGTTCAAGGAAGCTGTCATGCACGCATGCGCATGCGTTCGTGGGGCGCCTTGTGCAGTGCAACGTATCAAGTGGTTGTTTGCTGTGTGTCCAGAGGCGCCCATGGGGCCATGCAGTGTGATTCCCGTGGGGCCGTGCAGTGTGTACATGCTGATGCATAAGGAAAGAGACTGCACCTGACAATGGCGAGCGAGTTGTCTGAGCTGTTTGCTCTGGGTGGTGGATTGATGTGTGTGGTGTGGTGGGTGCAGGAGGGGCTTGCGCTCACGCCCTACTCCATGGGCTCCATGATGCCCAACAAGACGTGGCACTACGTCTTCCTAGGAGACTTCCAGTAGGTGGTAGTAGATAAGATGATTACCTGTTGGTACATGTGGTGCATCATAGGTGTAGGGCATGGCGTCCTGACCATTTGTCCCGCCTGCGTCCGGAATGTACACATGCGATACCACATGATGCCGTGTGTGGCAACCCCTGCTGTTTGAAGAACCGCATGCCAACCAGTCGCTGCTTGCTAGTACGGCCAGCCACATTCAGGCACAATGTGGGTGTTTCTGGCTGCGCCCATGTTCGGATTTGCGTGTCTCAAGCCGCGGCTTATCGCGCCCGCACAACGGCGCCTCCGCTGCGTGTGCGGCTGCAGGCGCTTCGAGGCGTCCTTCAAGCCGCGCGACATGTCGCTGCGTGCCACGCGCCTGTCCACGCCCATCCTGGCCATGGTGGTGCTGGGCGGGCAGCGCGTGGCGCTGGCGGGAGGCGCCGACCCCGCACCCTTCGACGGCAGCGGCGGCCACGAGCGCATCATGCAGTTTCTCATAGCTGCAGGCGCGAGGGTAGGTGGCAGGTTCTGCTGGCCCGTCGCGCGCGGTGTTGTGCTTGACTTCGTTGAGTGTTGAGCGCTTTAAACGCGCTTCAACACTGCCAGCCCAGGCGCGTGCATGATGAGTTTGCGTCCACCGTTGCCACAGGTGGATGCAAAGGATGGCGCGGGGTACACAGCCCTGCACCACACCGCCGGTAACTACCCCACGCCAAACCTGGCGCGCATGCTGCTGAGCGCCGGCGCGGACCCCAACATCCAGGACCGGTTCGGGTCGACGTGCATGCACCATGCCGTCATGGCGCGCCAGATCGGCACGATCAAGATGCTGCTCAGCGCAGGGGCCAGGGCTGACATCAAGGACAACGACGGCGTGGATGCCGCAGCGCTCGCCAGGTGTGCACCATGCTTACGGTACAGGAACCCTGACAGGCGGGACCCTAACAGGAATGTTTGGCATTTTGTGGCATGAGGGATGTCAGTCAGGCATGCTTGCATATGTCTGACCGCCGCGCCATGGCATGACATCGCCTCACACTGGCTGCTTGAGGGTGCGTCTACACTGCTACGCTCTTGATGAAGTCTATCAGCAAGTGGTGAGCATCATGCATTGCCCATGTGGTCCGCTGCGCTTACCATTGTGTGCATGCGTGCGTGCATCGGCTGCTGCCTTGCTGATCCGGAGGTTGCATGGCACGAGACCGCCATTTGGGTGAGCTGACCGTGGTCTCTGCACCGCAATGCAGGCACTTCCCAGACATCATGGCGCTCATCATACGGGCACAGAGCCCTGCAGAGTCAGGTAAGATCTCCTGATCGCCTGCGCACATCCTGACATTTGCCCGCCTGTTGCATGCGGGCCAAGGCACGTTCAGCGGCCTCCCCTGTGGTTGAGTTGCTGACACGTGAGCGGTCCTTGGATACCCACCTTGCCGGCTGTGCTGACGATCGCGTGCCTATGGTCCGCACCTGCAGCGCCCAGCACAGGTCCGTGCGCCAGCTGCGGGATTGAAGGGGCCACCAAGAAGTGCCTCGTATGTCGCTCGGTCTTTTACTGCGACAAGTAAGCCACATGGGCGGTGCTGCATCTCATAACATGCCAGGCAGCTGCTTGCGATGCAGCTGGTGTGCAATGCAGCAGTGTTATATCGGCTGTCACTGCTCTGGTTGCAAATGCCCAGGCATTTGCGTATGCTTCAGTGGCCTGTGCTGGGCGACGCGGGTCAGCACCAAGAGGGCTGTGGCAGTGCAAATCACCGACGCCTGCAGATCAGCCGTTGGTAGTAGGCACAGATGGCTTGATGAGTCCTGACCACCCGACCTGACCACACGGGCTGCTTGCCTTGTGCTTTTTAGGGAGTGCCAACGGGCGCACTGGAAGGTCCACAAGGCGGAGTGCGCAACCAACAGCAGCAACGACAAGTCCGGCACTAGCAGCAACGCGGGCGGCGGCGGCACGAGCAACGGGGGGCCGGCCGGAGCCACACCTGAGCGGCCGGGCGTTTCAAACACCGCGGCGAGCGCGCCGACCAGCCAGCCGCCGAGCACGTTCTGCGCCTCAGGGACAAGCACCAGCAGCGGCGTCCCCGTCCCCAAGTGAGCACCGCAATGCAACGCGCGCCTCGCAAAGCGCATCATCCATGCATGGCTGCGCGTCTGTCTGCGGTTGTCCAAAGGTTGACATGTGGCCTGAGGCTGTTGATGCCGATGCGGTGGGCCTGTCCTGTAGTGTGGGCTTCGGTTGGTTGTGCGGGGATGCTGAGTGGTGTGCAAAGGGGTCTGGGTGTGCACCGAGTACTGTGCCTCAGTCCTTGTCCCGCACGTTCAACGGGGACCGCATGCAACAGCATCCCCCCTGGAGTACAACAGAGGTCGAGGAACAGGGCTTATGGTAGCCACCTGCGTGTTGCAACTGCTGAGCGTGCGGTCAACCTTGTGCACTGCCAAGCGCACTGCCAAGTGCACTGCCAAGCGCCCGTAGCTAGCATCATGCATTCTTACGGGGCTCATCAGTACGGACAGTGCCCGAGCGTGACCTTGTGCGTTCCCTTGTGGTCATGCTCATGCAGGGAGCTGCGCGTCCGCTTCACACTAGAGCTTCCGATACCCGGCTACGAGTGGCCGATTTTGTTCGACCTGGCCAAATCCAACGAGGCCATCGCAACCATCCTTGTGTCAGGTGAGCAGGGGATTCCTTGCTCACCTGACCTGCTCACCTTAGCAAGGCGCTGGACATGGCAGAGGTTGATTCATCAGCTATCCGCACACTCGTTTGGCAATGGGATGCCGGCAGGCGCATGGTGATGCGGATGTTGTGAGGCCATTACACGCTGACAAGCGCTCCCTGGATCCCAAATCGGCGCTCTGCTGATTTGCACCAGTGCCGCAGTCTCCAGCAAGTTCCGCAAGAGGTAGTGGCGTGAACACCAGTCAGTCAGGCTGCGCGCGCCCTTACGCCTGTATGCCTGCATGCACCACATCTCCTCGCGTTTTGCAGGGCGCACTCCAAGCGAGGCTGAGCTGTTGGAAATCCGGCACCGCTACGTCTTCCAGCGCCCTCCCCCGGAGCAAATACGCGCACAAGTGAGATCCAGCCTGCTGGAGGTTTCCACCCATGCTTCATGTTGCATCCTGTATGGCTTCGGCCTGTCTGGGCAACAGAGCATCTCAGGGTACTATTGTGAATCCAAATCATCGCTTGCTGTTCAGCTTTCAGGGCATCCCTCCAGAGACCTGGGTGGTTTGTGTGGGTGCCCTCCCAGGAGTCGGTGGCTGTCGCTGCCGCGCCGTATGGTGCCTTCTGTAAACATCATCATCACCAGATCATTGCTGGGTGTGTCTCGCATGCCATGGGTTGCAGCTTGTTATCATGTGAACATGATGACTGCTGCTGCCTCCATGCTTGCCACCTGCGCGCAGATTGAGCGATGGAAGGCGTCAAAGCAAGTGCTGAAGCTGAAGGTCGAGGTCAGTGTTGTGCTGCACTCCGCAGCGTGCATGCCCATTCCTTTCGTGGCGAAGGAGGCAAACCACACACGTGCTTCCCCATACCACACTCAGTCCATGTACCAAGTGGTTCCAAGTAACTTCCACCTGTATGTTGACGACTCGCAGCGTGCTGCCCTCACCCGTGCCACCGCAGTAACATTCACACCCACTCGCCACCGTGTGGCTCACGAGGCTTTACCCAAACCAGTGTGCACCATGCATGCAACAAGCAAGGAAGAGCGTATAGCGCAGGGCACAAGAGTTACAATCCGTCCGTGTTTGCCGCTGCTGTGCGCGCCAACCAACGTACAGGTCGCACCACTCGAGGAGAGCACCCCCAGCACCGTGCCCTACCAGCTGGGCCAGCAGGGCTACTTCCTAGCCTACAACGAGGACCGCTCGCTGGTCGCGTGGCTGGACATCACGGCCCAGGACGCGCCCACGCTCGTGCGACACATCCGCCGCAACGGCATCGACGGCCTCCAGGGATACTTCTACGGCTACATCTCCGCGGCACCAGCTCCGTCGGCCGCTGCTGCTGCTGCTGCGGGCAGCTCCGCGGGCAAGGCGAACGGCAGCGCGGGAAGCGGAGGTGCGCGGGACGGCGGAAGCGGCACCAACGTGCCGAAGCGCTCGCGGGGCGACGGCGCAGGGGAGCTGATCGTGATCAGCGATATGATCGCTGCACAGCCGTGGTGAGGCGGCGGGTCGGCGCATGGCGGAGGTGGCGGATTGAGCCTGGTGGCTGCAGCGGCGGTGCGGAATTCAGTCCGACCCCTGGCTGCACGAAGGGCGCGTGACTGGTGAACACCTGACATCATTCATCCAAGCGTGTGCGGCCGCCTCTCGCCCCGATTGTTAGTACATTTGATATCGATGTGACCGCCACGTGCCAGGGCATTCATGCATGGCCTACATGTCCTCCTGGCGTTTTTGGGCGGAAGACTACGCGACTGCGCCGTCCTGCGCCACCCTGGCCGGAAATGGAGCTGAAACCCATCCGGCTAACGTGTGCGGTGATTGCGCAGGAACAGGAGGATGCAGCGCATTTCTCGTATGGCGCTGTCTCGTCTAGCACTCGCATTTGATTGCTTGCAACCCAGGCGCGAGCTCGTGGTGCGGACGCGCGTCTGTGCCTGGTCAGGCGTACATGCTTGCAACATCGTGCCATAGTACGATGAGGCATCAGCTGGCACGCAGGCGGCATGCATGGCACTGCTCAGGAGCTGCGTCTGGCAGCTCGTGGCCGGCCATGCTTAGGTGCATGCGCCGCACCTTTGTTGCGTTGGATGCCTGCTCGATTCGTGTACCCCTGGCGAGCAGAGCACTTGGTTGGACGCGTTGCGCATGCATGTTGTTTGCCTTGACGTGCGCACAAGAACGAATCGTGCTTGACAAGCTCATGGCTTCGCATTGCAGATCAAGCCCTTGCCACTGAAGCTCTAGCTCTGGTGGTTTTTGAATCCTTGGGGTCACCCTTAAGTTCCCTGAAACCCGTGTTTCCGCATCTGGCAACTGGATGAGACTGCTGCCTGCCTTGGAGCGGCAGTGTGCAAGGACATGGTACGGTATGGCACGAGCAGACAGCTGGCATTTTCAACATCATGCGTATTGGCCAACGTACTGTGGCTCGCACAGCCCATCTTCAGCCCGATGAAAATGTACTACGTTCGCGCTATTAGCACTAATGCATGTCCCCATTGTTGTTCCGCCATAACTCCAGTAAGGAATCCGCCTCCTATGTGATCAATCCTTCTGCCTCCCAAATACCGGTACTTAACTCTTCGGCACCTCACTGCTTCTGATGCCGTTAATCTATGTTATGCGCTAGTGCGCCGCACTACCCGCGATGCTAAGTACATAACCATGTCCTGAACCACGCCGTCGGGCCCTGTCATACAAGGTTCATACCTGCGAGAGCATGCATCTGGGCCTTTTTGCGCTGCTCCCTGCATCAAGCTACAGTGTGGTGCACACGCAAGGCGAGGGCACTGGTGGTGTGTTTTCACGTTTTTGCTACCAGCAGGCGTGTAGGACAAGCATGCATAGCTTGCGAAGCCCGTTTTTTGGTGCCTCTGCTCATATTGCCAAATTCCAGCCACCCTAAGGCTTTTGCGGATTCAGTCCAGGGCTGGGCGGCGCTGCATACGTGGGCATCTGTCACCGGACACTTATCGCGTGGTCCTGCCCCCATCTGCTCAGGTGCAGCCTGCTGAGCATACCGTACCGCATACCGGTAGTAGGCCTGCACTGCCTGCCCAAGCCGACTGATATGCTTATGAAATGGTGTGAGACGCTGTGCCCAGTGTGTCGAGGTCATGGCCCCCCTAAACGCAGAGGAGCATCTGCAGGCGTTGATGACAGGTGTTTTACAGGGATATGTATCTGGTGGCAAGCAGGGCAGGGTAAGGGCATGTGGGTGAACGTATGCAGCAGGTCAGCTTGGGTGAATACGGTAGGTTCGCCGCCATGCAGTGCTGAGGGACCCAAGTGCAACAGAGCGTAGCTCCGATGAACAAACTCACAGGACGGCAATTCGTACTACAAAGGAACGAGTGCGTACTAGGCAAAAAACCTGAGGGTTTGGTAAAACTCCATCCGCTCACAAGGCAGCAATCACCAAACTGCTTACCAGGAAGTGTATGGTGACCACTGACCACAGCACAGGAGCAACACGCGTACAGCTATTAAGGCGCAGGCGTTACATATATACCAGGTGACCAGATGCCAGGATGCCAGGGTGAGGGGGTTCGCAACCACAACGCGTGTCAGAGGGCGGTGTGGGCGGGAGCGATAAGTCATGAGTGCAGCGCTGTTGACCGGATGCAGCGCAAAACCAGGGACAAGCCCCACAGACAACCATGCAATGCATCAGAAATCCAGCGCAGTCAGGCCAGGGCGCCAGGCCCTTGGCAACCAAAACCCAGTGCAGCCAAGCACGGGCATTCGTCGGCCCGACGCCGCGCCACACACTGCACTGAACTGCACCACTACGTTTCAGGGGGGAGGGTTGCGTCAGCTGGCTTATCCTCATAATCCCAACAGTACTCGGCGAATCCGCAGGCACAATGGAGCCTTGCGTGTGGCTTATGAAGCAAAGCGAACACACCAGGGGTGTTTACGCAGGAGCGGCTCATGCAGCAGCTTCGCTGGCAGTTTTGATTTGAACAATGCTGGTACGGTACGTATTGCACGGTCGGATTATGTACAGGTAGGAGGGTTGTGTCCCCTTTTGGGGGAAAAGCAGTGCAACCGTCCCGTGATCCCCTGATACAAATTCTCATACCTAGCCCAGCAAACACACACGGCACAAGCTCAAGCGCACCACAACCCCACTGATCGGAGCACGGCTCCATTACGTAAGCATAAATCCGGTGCATGCGCAGGGCAAGTCACCCAACATGCTTTCAATGGGTGAGCGAACGAAGGGCGCCAAAGCTGAGAGATTGACATGGACGCCGACGCAACAACGGGGGATGCACATGCCGCATGCTGCATGCAGTGGCGAAGGCACACTGCCGTCCTCCACACACACACACACTCCACATACGCAATCGGCGGGCCTGGTCAATTGTCACTGCTGTCGAACACAACAAACCATTGCATGTATACAGTATACGTACTCGGGCATGCGTGGGGCTCGGCACCGTGCATTCGCGTGATCACCCCACAGTTCCCAGCCTCAGCTGAATGGATGTCTCCAGCCTGGCCAGCGCGTTCACGCCTTGGCACCGGTGTACAGCGGGTTCTGCGCCTCCTCCGCCTGTGAGGGTGCCGAACTGAGCGGCGGCGGCGCAGCCGCCTTTGCAGCCTCCGCAGCCGCCTTCACGCTGGTCGCTTCCGTCATCGTGGGCGAGCTTGGCACGCTGTCCAGGCCGTTCGAGGGGCCCTGCGGGCCCCACTCGAAGCTGGCCTTGATCCAGCACCGCTCGGGGTTGTAGGGGATGTCTGTGCAGCGGTCGACGGGCAGCAGCGCGAGCTGGTATGCGCCGGGGACCAGGTTCTTGACCGGCACAGTGAAGTGGGCGAGTGTTTCGGCGTCCATCTTGTTGACGTGGTCTGCGCGAGCAGCGCAGCAAGCATAGGCGGTTGGACGCTGAGGCAGACAAGCACAACGCAGCCGAGCTGCTCGGACAAGGTGTTCCTAAGTGACAGCAGTCGCGTCACCAAAACCCACCCCAACAAGTGTTCACCGTGCGCGTTACGGTCGGACTCCCTCCCCCGTATTGCTCCGTGTGACCACACCGGCACCGGCCCCACCCGCTGCTCAAGGCAGGGGCAGATGCAACACGGTGGCAATGACATTCACAGCCTCAATGCACCTGCTGAGTGAATGCCCGTAAAGTGACTGAGCATGGTGCAACACGGTGCCGCCGATAGCCAGCGTGCCTTGCGCGTATGTTCAAGGTGTTTGCTTCCCGCGGGGCCATGCAGTGTGTGTATGCGCGATGATGGGATTGCGCGTGTGTGTGGGCGCGCCTGTGACCTCCTCACCTGCGTCCTCGTCCCTCAGCTGCACCGACAGCAGCGCCATCTCAGGGTAGCGTATGTCAAACACATACTCGTTGTCCACCACCAGGCGGCCCGAGTTGAAGGACGCCTTGGTGTGCACGCGCTTGCAGTCCAGGGGCAGGCCTATCACCTCCACCTGCACTCACATAGTGTGACACGGTGACACAGGGCCCACGGGAATGTTATCTTACAGGAAGGGGCTGACAGATGCGTACTCATACCGACGATGCCTAGGTGTGGGTTTGCATACGGCTGTGGATGAGTGAGGGCATGCATGTGAGTGGCAGGCAATACCGTATGCGCAGCACGGCACGCACCTGCACGAAGATGTCGTCCTTGAGGCACAGCATGGCCTTGCCCTGGTGCGTGAAGGCGCTGAGGATCTTGACCTTGAGGCGCCGCGCCTTGGCGGGCGGCAGCCCAAACACAGGGTTGGTCATCCACTCGGGCTTCAACACGTACCCGCAGCCGCCGTTGTCAGAGAACTGCATGGCATGGTAGCGCGACAGCATACAGTAATCAGGAAGTTGAGGGCTGCGGTTGGAAACGCGTCTGCAGTCCCGCATGCACATCCCGCCGCCTCACTGTGACCGACATGCTAGCACGAGTCTGTCGGCTTCGTCATGCATCCGCGCGATGATGGCCATAGGCCCGGTGCACGACGGGTCCCATGGCCGCGTGGCAACTAGCACAGTCAATGGCTCAATGCCATGGTAAACACTAAACAGCCCTCTGCAGAGACCGCAGTCCCGCTCGTCACAATCATAACCTTCCGCCACCACACAGAGATGCCAACGTCCCCACCATCGCCGTGTCACACTGGCTTTGGCCGGTAGTCCAGTGCTGCCCAACCCTCGAGCACGCGCCCGGGCACCTGAACGAAAGATTGGTACCCCAACCCAACCTAACGCTCACCATGGCCTGGTTGATCCACAGCGGCTTGGCCCAGTTCTGCCAGTTGAGCGCCGCTATGGAAGCGCCCCGCGCCCAGGCACGCATGGGGTTGTAGTTGGATGAGTCCAGGCGCCAGCCCGCCGGGTACACGCGCATGAGATGGCCCGCGGTGTAGGTGAGCACCTGCAGTGGGGCGTGTGGGGGGCAGGCATGCGTGTACGTGTGTTTAGAGTTGTTTGGTTCCTGTGGGGCCATGCAGTGTGCTTTCCGTGTACGTGTGTGCATGGCTGTGTGCGTGTGGGTGTTTTGGGACGGGGGGCAAAAGCTACAGCAGGCGGGAGCGGCGGTCTATGGGATGCAAGCAGTCACAGCAACGGCAGCACATATTGAGATATGTGCGCCACACGACACCAGCAGGAAGGAAGCAGCGAGATGTTGTGCGAGCTGACAAGGTTGTGCGCACACAAACATGCTCAGGCAAAGTCAAGTGGTCCTCGTCTGCTTATGCTCTGCCATGCGCAAAGCGAGTACTGCACATGAGAGCGGAACACTCAACACTGGCAGCAAGTCCAGTACCCTCCACCACCGCCACATGCATCACCGACACGCAGTGCAAGGACCACCCCACACCAGCAGCGCGTGCAGTAGTACCCCTCACCTGGCATCCCCTACATCAAGCAGTGTCACTGGCCGTCCCCTCTACTTGTACCCTACCTCATGCAGGGAGCCCTCGATTGAGTCCATGACCTCGCTAGGGCTCACGCTCAGCGCAGGCTTGCTGCCGGGCATCAGCATCGCGATGCGTGACTTCTCGTTCTCCTCAGCCTTCGCAACCTCCTCCTCCTCGCCCGCCTGGGACAGCTCCGGCACCTGCATACACACTCCGAAACCACGGCGTCAGCGCCTTACCAAAACGCATAGCACTTGGTACCCTAGCTCTATCCCACCTACCCTCTCCTGCTGCCATCACCTATCCTGCCCTGCCACATGACCCTCCCCCTGTGCTTAAACATGGACAACTTCATGGCTGCCACCGTGGAAGGATGCAATGCACAGCGCTTGACTCGACACGCTGCTCAGTTTGCATTCGTCCCCGGTTGAGGCAGGCGTAAAGCACTACGGTTACGCGGTGCACTACCTGCCATGCCACGTACACAGGCAGTTGTGCGGCCTGCTATGCGCTGCGAGGTGCTGCTGCAGTCAGCGCATAGCATGTGACGGGTCCATGGCAGCATCTCACGCCCTCATGCATGGGTGCAAATGCATGAATGATTGAATGCTCACGGGTTCAACAGCCTGAACCGACGAAGCGCTGCAGGGCTTACCTTGGGCAGGCTGTCTTCTGGGAAGGACGCTGACGAGGCCTCATCTGCACGGTACCGAATCACCAGGCCATCTCACGAGCCGAACCCCAAACACCATGCAGACACACGCACACACACAAATACCCATTTCAGGCCCACAAACATCACCCCTCAAAAGTACACGGAAGCGCCACACACGATAGGCCCCCCATGCAAGGGCAAAGGCGCCATGCTCGCAATGTGCTTGAGACGGTGAGGCATGCGCCGTGCAATTGAGCGTGGGCAACCGACTGTGTCATGCGGATGGTCACGGCGTCCTCCCAGCAAAGGCTCACCAGGCGGCGCCCCAAAGCCGTTCCTGAGCTTGACATTCAAGATGTATACGAGGGCCTTGTAGTGGGGATGAACCTCTTTCTTGAGCTGCAAGCAAGCAATGCGAGTACACAGCATGGCAGATTGGTAGGGCTATCAAACAGCGCGCACGTTGGCACGCCATCCGCCATCCGTAACAGTAGCACCTCCTGCAGAATGCGCACCGCACACCCGTTACATGAGCCGGGTCCAATGCACATGTGCGCGTTTAGCATCAAAATGCTGGGCAGGCGATGCCGCTCAACATAGCAGTCATGAGCCCTCCCTGCCCCATGCTGCGGCAAACATACCCCCATCAGTGTCGGATGACGCCATGCAGTCCCGCATGCACATGCATGTGCACGCGCCTGCCGCATGCTCTTGCGTACAGCAAGGCGCAAGATAGCACAGCTGAGACATATCCCCCCGCACACAAAACAATCTGTTCATCAAACTGCACGAAACACGGATGACGCCAACTGTTTTAGCGATTTGGCTTGTCGTTCCTTCACTCACACCTTCAGAGTGGTATCAGACCCCATCTGGGGAGCGGGTCAGCCTTCGGCGGGAAAGCTCCAAGTGCAAAATGTAGAATCTAAAACACATTCACGCAGGTGTAGGACTGGATGGCTGCTGTCAGCTCACCGAGGCGCGCACGAGGACCTTGCCCTTGAGATCCTCGGGCGACTTCCACTTTTCCTTGCGTGGGTCTGAGGGGTCCGGCACGTACAGCCGCTCCTTCAGCTCCTCCTGCAGCACCTTGGCCATGATAGCCTGCGCGCCAGAGCCGGCACACACCGCACATGGCGGTTGCATGTGATGCGCATGGAAGCGTGCATGTCCAGCCGTCACATGCGCATGGGAGGGTGCATTTCCAGCCGTCACATGCACATCGCGGTTGTCATTGTCGGATGCAGCCTCTTTCCTTACACACGCGCATACGCACACTGCACAACCCCACGGGGATCGTACTGCGTGGCCCCGCGAGCGCCTCTTCCTGACACATGGAGCTCGATGCGCATGGGAGGGTGCATGCTGGGTGCATGTGCAATCGTGCGCGCGTGCCAGGGGGCATGTGTGTGTGCGTTGACGCAAGGGTGCGAAAACAGTCCCAGGTTGCGAGGTTTGGCCGAGGCAGGCTCAAGGCCTGCTGCGGGGCTTATGCCAGGGGGCATGCACGCAGGTGCGGACTTATCAGGAGATTGGTTTCCGCCTGGCACTGGTTTGGCTAGCGTGGCCCGGTGCACGCCCAATATGCACACTGAACGTCTGCCCTGCGCGCACCTGGTTTTCGTGGTCTGTGTGGTTCTCCAGCGTGACGATGACGGGGTATGGAGATTTGATGAAACCATGCTGTGCGATTGCCCTGATGCATTCCTGCATGCATCACAGCCAGTACACCACAACTAACGGCTCAATGCTGTAATGTAGATTGATGGCTGCTCAGGTGAGTGATGCGCTGCATGACACAGGGATGCGAGGTTGAGTGGTAATCATTGGATAGGTGGCAAGGTTGAGTGGTAGGCTTGTGCATGCAGGCAGCACCGACCACTCACCCTGAAAGACACCGGCTTGGTCAGCGTGCCTCCATGCTTGCAGATGGGCTCAGTGTACTTGCCCGTCTTGTTGTAGACATCAAGCTCGATTACGCGGCAACCATGTCTCAAGCACTGCCAGTAAGGCAAGCAGCATGCACAAGGTGTGAACCGCAGGATGTGTTCGTCACGACGTGTGGGGGCCGCGCATTGCTGAGGTCCGGAGCAGGTTAGGTCTCACCAAGCACAGCAGGGCCAATAGATATGTTGGTGATGCAAAAGGTGAAGCAAGGGCGGGTGCCACTGGCCATGTTTGCATACAGACGCGACCTGCTCGTTCCGCAATCGTGCGCGCAAAGTGATGATGGGTTCAAGTCCGCGCAGGTGCGCAACAGCCAAAACGCAGCACTTACAAGCTCAATAGTTTGTGTTCCTGCACTGTCTGTCACTTGGTTGCCGGTTAGGTAGCTGTTGTGCCCCGCGGATATAAAGTAGTGCGACAGCGGACGGGTCATGTCTTGGTACACTTTCTCAGTTTCCGGTGTGGGGACATATTTGGCCTTGACATCCGCATGAGAGTCCCAGCCGTCCTTCTCGAAGCAAGTCAGCGCGTTGCCCATACTGCCTGGTCAAGCCCTGCTCTGTGGCCTGTCGAGGACAAGACAGAGGCGCGTATGCAGGTGTTCCTTGCAAAAGGACTACTCTCAGCGTCAAAGCCAGGGATCCAGTAAATTGAGCGGTAAAAGATGGGTGTTTCGCCAGTCCGTTTTTGCGTCCCGCCTCGGGCTTCGCTGCTCAACTTGCTCCTCTCAAGCAGCACGCCTCTTAGGCAGCTGAGCAAGAGAACGCGCTAGCATAACACTCAAGGTTACATACCTGTGCCCAAATCCGCTTCCAGCGGGCTTCCAGCAATGGGGATGATCGTTCCCCTCCCAAGGGGTAGTTGGCGCTCTGGCCCCCCCTTACAATACAACAGTCGCGGTCAAGTCACACGAAAGAAGTAGGAAGGCTAACAGCCAGCTCTAAGAGAGAACACCAGAACGTAAGTGGTCGGCTCCTTTCAGCAGAGCTCCGCAAGCTGTCGGTTGACCAAGGCTGGAGGCTTCCGTGACAACTGGGAAGCACTTGTCTTGTCCATAGCACTGTGAACCGTTTTGCTGATGATATTGTCGTAAAGTAGAGAAGGGTCTCACATGGAGTGGGTCAGTGGGGCCATGTTACATCCTTGAAGACCTTCACGCGCAACGTTGACGATATGACATGTAGCCCAGACAACACACAGAAATGACCTTACTCTTTGGTGTGCATGTGTTTGCACAACAGAAAAACGCCTCCACCTGAGCTCTTCGTGTCATCCGCTGTGAACTCGTGTGCGCGCCTTATGCTGAACTCGATGGATGGTCTTGGCTGTGCAGCCACTGCAGCTTGTTGTTAGCAGAAATTGAGCCTCCGTGTTCGACTTTGAAGTTCAATTTTGGACCCCATTACAGTACGGGCACCGATGGCGACCGTAGCGGCAACAGGCGTTCCGGCTGTTGCTCAGCAGCCTGGTGCCACCAACGCCCCGCAGCCACACAGAGTAATTGATGTTAGGTGTGTGACACCTGCACCTGCTCTTCCTTGCGTGTGCTTTTACTTCCCCAAGCGCACAGCTTGCACCTGTTACGGCGCTGACGTTCGCGTTTTGTCGATTGTGCATGCGTGTGCTGCCAGGATGTTCCTTGCAGGTGGCACAGCTGGGGCTATTGCCAGGACATGTACAGCCCCACTTGACCGAATCAAGCTGCTCTTCCAAGTGCAGGTACAGCATTTGGGTTTTCAAGCTGGTGCACGGTCCAACGCGGCTGTCGCACCAGCAACACAACGTCCTTGCATATGTGCGTTGGCCACCGGCCACTATGTGGCACTTGCCATAGCGAATGGTTCTTGTGTGTTGCTTCAAAACCTTCACGGTGCACGCTGGCACGGCGTGTCTGCTTACAGGCAGTCGCCAGCGCTGGCACATCTTCCACGGCGTACACTGGGTTACTACAAGCAGCCAGGAAAATAGTAAGGTGTGCAACTCTGTGAACCGCTTGGTGCACCTGTGTGCGCTCCACTGTGCTGGGATTATCACGACACAGCGCAGCCTCGCTGCTCAAAATGTTGTACCTGCGCACCAACGCAGGGAGGAGGGTTTCTTCGCGTTTTGGAAAGGCAACGGCGTCAACATAATCCGCATATTTCCCTACTCTGCAGCGCAGCTAGCTTCAAATGACGGCTACAAGCGCGTGCTTGCAGACGACCACGGCGAGCTCACAGTGCCCCGCCGCCTTTTGTCAGGCGCATGCGCAGGCATGACAGCCACGGCGCTGACACACCCGCTTGACACCGTGCGCTTGAGACTGGCGCTGCCCAACCACCCGTACAAAGGTGGGCCACACACACATGCCATGCAGCGATCGTTCTGGGGTTTTGAATGTGTGTCCATCCACACGCGCATGCTTGCAGTGCTGGGTATGGGCAGCGATCAAAGCTTGCCTTTGCCTCTATCAACCATTCCAGGCATGCATGTGCTGCTTTTCATGTGCAACAGACCTCGTGGTGTGGTTCATGCGAAGCAACAGTTGTGGGGGGCTGATGTCGTTGCATTGGCTTGCACTGCAAAGCCTGCAAGCCTTTGGGATGACGCGACCCCTGCCCTCTGGCGCGTGCCATTGCAGCCAACGCAATTGCCATGCCCGCTGACATGTGCCCATGGTTTGCTGGTGTTGTGATCGCCATGCCTGGTCGCCCGCCTCGCCCGCAACGCGGCCCTGTCATGGCAGGCGCGCTGCACGCGGCGGCGACCATGGTGCGCACCGAGGGCGCAATCTCGCTGTACAAGGGCCTCATGCCCACGCTCATCGGCATCGCGCCCTACGCCGCCCTCAACTTCGCCTCCTACGACCTGATCAAAAAGTGGATCTACCACGGAGAGAGGTGCGCGTTAATGCGTTGTACATTGACTGCGCTGCAGCCGTTCCCGGGGTAGATGCGTGCTTGGTTTGCATGCGTCAGGGATGCATGGCCGCGGCTCAATACTCACTGTCCTGCACCTGCCTTGGCTTATCGACATGCATGTTTTGACTTGGGTGGGTGTTGCCGCTGCCTTGTCTGCATATGCATGCAGGCCTCAGTCTACGCTGGCCAACCTGATGGTCGGCGGCGCCTCGGGTACCATCGCGGCGTCGGTATGCTACCCGCTGGACACCATCCGCCGCCGCATGCAGATGAAGGGCAAGATGTACAACGGGCAGCTGGACGCGTTTGTGACCATTGCCCGCACCGAGGGCGTGCGCGGCTTCTACCGCGGCTGGCTGGCCAACACGGTCAAGGTCGTGCCGCAGAATGCCATCCGCATGGTGTCGTATGAGTTCTGCAAGTCGTTGCTGGGAGTGAAGAAGTCCAAGACCGACACGTGATCGCCAGCCGTGCTTGTGTGGACGCCAGAGCAACCAGCTGGCAGGGGTCGGGCCCTCAACCCGGCGCAGCCTGGCTCGTTTCTTGACAGCCTATGCTGCGGAACGCGTGCGTAATTGCCTGGCCTTGCTGCTGCAGTGCATGAAGAACGAATGGGCTGGAGGACTGTAGGATTCAGATGTGGGTTGTTTCATGGGGGCGGCCACTCCTCGTGTACTCTGAAGTCATTAATGCATGCGCATGCGCCAAGCGGCAGAACAGGGAGGGAGTGAACAGGTTCACGCAGCACATTGAGACCCGCCACCAACATCTCGCGCTGCACGACCTCGATGTTCGTGCCCCAAATAAGTGTTTGCGTGCCAAACTATTGTATTCACCTTCTGTTTATTCGTAAAGCCTTGTGAGCGTTGCCGCCATTTATGCTTGACATAATTCACAACTCTTGATTGGTGTTAAAAGGCTTTGCACCTTTCTAGGGTGCTTTCTTGGAGGCATACGTGTTTCACTGGTTTCCTGTTTTGGCAGTTATGCAAGGGTTCAGCACTGGTATGCATCGTGGGCTGCGGCACACGAGTCGACCTGTTGGTGCAGGTGAGCAGCATCAACCACTACGTTGCGCTGTCACGTATTTCGGACAAAGTGTGCTTTGATTGGGTACCCTGGTGATATCATCCTTTGCCTCTGTAAGTTTTGGATTGTTACGGTCGTGCAACGCCCCAACTCTGAACCATGAACCTTGTGCAAGCAGTGGGGCGCCAGCCTGTCTTAGCCCCGGGACGCCCAGTTTCGCCCTCCACCAGTCCCTCAGACGTGACTCCTGAGCCAGGCAGTACCCCTCCTTCAACCCTGGAGGTCCTGGTGGAGGAGAACAAACTGCTCAAAACTATCATCTCCGATGGCCGAAGCGCAATTGTCGCGATGGAAGCAGCGCTGCGGGGGGCTGGCAAGCCCATCCCTCCTCTTCCAGACACATACAACGCACAGCTTCTGAAACCCGAGGATTTCTGGATGCCTGCGCTTGACGTGTCAGCAAAGCATGAGTTCGTGGAGCAGCTGGGGATGATAAGCCGCGTGCCGGGCCATGATGGCACAGAGTGCTTTCAATGGGATGCTGGCCTTTGGGCCAAGTCTGAGCACTTTCAGGTATGTCTCTCCCGCAGGGCTGCTGCAGCCAGTCGCTGGCTTCGCGCCAAGGGGTGGCAGCTTGATTGACTCCTGCAGTACTTTCAGGGTTCGTGGGTCATGAGCGTACCAAGACGAGGCGTGCGTGTCTAAGTGGAGCTTTTACATCCTTGAATTATGCCTCTGGTTCAACAGTACCGCTGGCAGCGTTTCAGGGAAATTCGGAAAGCAATCGACACCAACGAGGGTGGGGTCGAGAACTTCACAAAAGGTAACCCGGGGGACAGCGATGATATGTTTGAATTGCACTTGCTCGCAGTTTGGCCCTGTCCGGTGGTCGCCCTTGCCCTGCACTCTTGATCGTTCTAGCAGGTGCCGAAACCGACAATTGCAAAAGCAAACTGGGTGTGAAACTGTGGTCTGCACTTTCCCTGCTGCTTGCTGTATCATGCTGTGGCAGGGTACAACTACTTTGGCCTGAACAGGGGGACGCAAGACGGCAAGGAGGGCTTGTGGTATCGCGAGTGGGCACCAGGCGCCAAGGTGCGACGCGCTTGCGCTTCACCTACTACGCTCCCAACAGCGCAGCACAGCACACATCCTGACCTGCGGAGACAACTTGCATGCACATTACAGGGTAACTTCACCCATAGGGTCCGCAACTGCATGCGCTTACCCTGTAGTGTTCGGCTGTTCGCCCAATGCAGCAATTGGTTGTCGCAGCCGATGCACGAGTTCAGACATGGAGGGAAAGCAAGCCGCGAATGGTACAGCTCTGGTCTCTAGGTGATGCATGCGATACGGAGGCTGTGACCCACATGGCATGTGTTGACCGCTCTGCACGTGCCGCACTGCTCAACAGGCCATGTGCCTGGTGGGCGAGTTCAACGCCTGGAAGCCCCTGGACCACCACTGGGCGTTCAAAAACCTGTATGGTGTGTGGGAGCTCTTCCTCCCGGACGCCCCCGATGGCACACCCGCCATCAAGCACAGGTGCGCTCATGCTGCGTCGTGCGTCGTCATAGCACAAGCCTCGCGTGTACGTGTGTGAGGAAATGGCAACCGTGATGCTATGCAGTGTGAATGTGTGATTCCCGTGGGGACTTGCAGTTTGCATATGCGTGTGTGTGCGCGTATGTACGTGTGTGGAGAGGGGTGCATAACACACTGCTTGATCGTGTACATACCAGGCAAGATGTGCGCGCATGCCGCCGCGTTCGCTGCATCACCGCCTGCAGGACCAAGGTGAAGTGCCGCTTGGAGGGCGTGGACGGCGTGTGGGTCGAGCGCATCCCCGCCTGGATCAAATGGGCCACCCAGGAGTGGAACGAAATCCAGTTCAACGGTGAGGGCTGGTCCTGTGCTGGTATGGATCCCGCATTGGATGGGTGAGCCACCGTTGGCGCCGGGTGCATTATGGATGCGAACCTGGGCTGGTGTCTGAATAGAAAGGGGTGGAGAAGGAGGCACAGGAGTGTTGTAAGACTACAGGTGGTTACGTACGGTGCATCCGTGGGGTGCGATTTATCAGCTGACAGGCTGTGGCCGAGTTCGCCCATGCGCGCACCCAGCAGTGCCTGCTCAACCTGCACAAGTACTTGGTGTTGGTGGTGCATCACTGCACAGAACCGGTCATCCTGGTGTGTATCCAGTATCCAACGGCTTGTTGCGTGGGGAACGTCCTTGCGTGCATAGCTGCCCCTGCGGAACGCATGTCAGCCTGATTTACTTTCCGCCCCATGGAGGTTGCGCATACGGTACTTCACTGTAAAGGTTTTGGTTTGGATTTTCCATACTTAGAGCTTTCTAGCCTGGAGGCCGGTCCTCCCCGCTCGATAAACAGCATGGAAGGGGGGGGACTGAGGATCTCTGGTGAATTTTGAGCTGTAAACACCTCCCTCCGCCTCCAGGTCGTCCCACCTCACTGAATTTCCCTCCACCTCACTTGCCCTTGCAGGCGTGCACTGGATGCCTCAGGAGAAGGGCGCGCCTGGAGAGGTGCACCCTGACAAGCGCTACACCTTCAAGTACCCCCGCCCGCCACGCCCGCGCTCGCTGCGCATCTATGAGTGCCACGTCGGCATGAGCTCGCAGGTGCGGCACAACGCCTGATGAGCCGCTGTGGCACCTGGCTATAACAACGGCATCGGATCCAGTTAATTCCAGGGCAGGAACTCTTGACTGCCTCTGCGTTCGAATGGTTGCACGCATAAGCAGGGCTGAATCGTACAGGAGGTTGGTGCACCACATCAACGTTGCTCATACCGTGCACAGCTACATCCCGGAGGGTTTGCTCACCGATGAAACAACGTTTGTACCAACTTTCTAACGGCAATGCAGAATGTGCTACTGCATGTGCCACAGTCACATACTCACACTGAAGATGGGTCACTTGTGCAGGAGCCCAAGGTGAACTCCTACCTGGAGTTCAGGCGTGACGTACTGCCGCGCATCCGGTCGCTGGGCTACAACGCCATCCAGATCATGGCGGTACAGGAGCACGCGTACTACGCGTCCTTCGGCTACCACGTCACCAACTTTTTTGCGGTCAGTCAGTGAGATACGTACCTGGATACGTACTAGTCAACCACCAGCACCTAGGCTCCACGCTAGGCTCGCTGCCTGCCTCTTGGATGCGCCACAGAGGCTCCGCAGCTGCATGCATAGCCTGCGTACAGGCCTAAATGTGGATTTAAGGCCCCCGTCCCCTCCATGACCCCTCCATGCTAGCATGGATCGTGACCCTGCAGATATCAGCAGATGCACGGGCGTACGGTCCAGGGAGAGCAGGGTGCGCGTGGAAAGGCAACATGTGAATGTGAAGACTGGCCAGGCGTGAAGGCGTAGGAAGCGTGAAGTGTGTGTGCGTGTGTGCATGTGTGCGCGTGTGCAGCCGTCCAGCCGCTGCGGCACGCCCGAGGAGCTCAAGGCCATGATCGACGAGGCTCACCGCCTGGGCCTGGTGGTGCTGATGGACCTGGTGCACAGTCACGCAAGCAAGAACGTGCAGGTGCGCGCATGCCCCACAGCCCCTCCGCACTCCTGTATGTGAACTGCAAACCAAATGCCTTACCAATTTAGCATGCAATGCTAAACATGCTGGGCTCCTGCTGTATGTGGCTTGACTGCTCTTACCCACCGTCCGGCTGTGAATGCATGCCATGCCTGTACACACGTACACATGCCGTCACTTGCATGCGTGGGGATGTAGGCATGATGCAGATGGCAGCAGGGTTGTGAGCTGGGCACTCTGTACAGCCCTGTAGGGCAGAGGGCCTAACCCACTCACGCATATCCCAAGCGAAGGAAGCTCGCACCAGAGAACCGTGTCACAGCCACCCAGCCTGAGATGAATCTCGCTGCAGGTCTGCTCTACCTCTCTGCCTTGCATGCCTTTGTGAACATCTGCTACCCAACAATGTATGTATGTGCACAGGACGGCATCAACATGTTTGATGGCAGTGATGCCATGTACTTCCACGGGGGGCCTCGCGGCTACCACTGGATGTGGGACTCACGCTGTTTCAACTACGGTGAGGATTGTTGATTTGGGGTTTGAAGTTTGACCGCCAACGCCACACCATTGTTGCAGTCCGGCCATGGTCAGCGCCAAGAAGTCAGGAATACATGGGCATACTCTGGCCAATAGCAGGCCGACAATAAGCGCCATCAAGCTTCTGTGTCCTCGACTTGGGGGAGAACCTACTGATGCCAATGTCAAAGGTCAAGGTCGTACATCTTGAGGGGAACAGCAGCTGCAGGGGTGTGGAAAGCAAGCCTCATCACCGCCGCATGTTGCCGTGCTTTAAACTACCGGTACATGCGCATCCTCACTCCTTTTGGATGCGCTTAGGTCAGGTGGTGAGGGGGAACCCGGCCTGCGTGACACACAGCCGGGAACAGGCTGTACGTCTTTTGCAGCTCTGGTGCGAGCACTGTGTGTTAAGATTCTCGTGGCGCCATGCACTGTGTGTGCGCGTTCTGCAACTGTATGCAGGCAACTGGGAGACGCTGCGCTTCCTGCTGTCCAACCTGCGCTACTGGATGGACGAGTTCAAGTTCGACGGCTTCCGCTTCGACGGCGTGACCAGCATGATGTACAACCACCACGGCCTCAACTACACGTTCACAGGTGCGCCGGCTTCCTACAGGACATCATCTAATTCGTTGTCAAAGGTGCCTGTGCACTGGTAGCACACCCATGGTCATGGCGTATGAAATCTCCAATCTCCAATCCCGCTGATGGGTGTGGGTTGCGGTTGGTAACCCTGCCCACACAAAACGCGGATGGGTATTGTCAAACGTGACACGTTCACACTCGTCATTGCTTGTACGCTCTGCCGCTGCTGCTGCTCAGGCGACTATGAGCAGTACTTTGGCCTGGAGACGGACGTTGACGCGGTGGTGTACCTCATGCTGGCCAACCACACCCTCCACGACATGTTCCCCATGTGCATCACCATAGGTGAGCATGTGAGCATATCCCCTTTTCCCACCCGATTGACTGACGTCTGTACCTGTGCGGTGGCCCATCAGGCCATGAGAGGTCGGGTGGGTTGTGTAGTCTGCATCCATACCCCACACGGTGTATCGCCAATGGCCAAGGGCTCAAACCAAGAGCCCGTTTTAATCCTGGTGAGATCTGCAAGGCGAGATCTGCATCCCTGCAAGGCGAGCTCCGCTGTCTTGTCATGACCGTACCGCGCTGACCAGGTCATGCTAAGCATGCACCCGCCAGGCTGCACAGCCCGAGGACATGACATAGGGCTTGATGCAGCCACGTTGTTTGCTTGCTTGGCTTAATAGTTTGTCGTTCATGGCCATGCCAACTGGATGCGTAGGTGAGGATGTGTCGGGCATGCCAGCGTTCTGCCGGCCGTGGCACGAGGGGGGGGTGGGCTTTGACTATCGCCTCAACATGGCCATCGCTGACAAGTGGATTGAGGTCATGCAGCAGCCCGACCAGCACTGGGAGCTGCAAGCAGTGGTGCACTCGCTCACCAACAGGAGGTGAGCCTGCCCGCGTACGCCCTTTGTGAGCCGTGGCTTTGGTGGCTGCACTTAGCCTGCAAAGCATGGCCTCCTCCTCACTAAATGCGTCTCATACGGTAGCACAGTTGGGTGCTATCATATGCAGGTTGCAATGTACCGCCTGCTGTCTGATGAACTGATGATTGGTTGTACGCAGTTGTGTGTTAGCGGTGTGAAGGGGCCATACCGCTGCGTATTCGGTGGATGCGACTTATGTTGCACTTGCAAGTCAGCTGTCCTGACTCACTTAATCTCCTGATGCAACCATCAGTGATTATCACTTGCTGTTAAGCACCGTTATAGTTGTGCATATGCCTGTCACGATCAACGAGCGGATGCTGGGCGTTTGCCACATCCTGTGACTGGTGTTCGGCGCGCCTGACCATTTCGATCCCTACGTTATCCAATTATCGAATTGCTGGAAATACTTTGTTCGTGCAGGTTTGCGGAGAGCTGCGTGGCGTATGCTGAGAGCCACGACCAGGCGCTGGTGGGCGACAAGACGCTGGCCTTCTGGCTCATGGACAAGTCCATGTACAGCTGCATGGTGCGTGGGTGTGGGTGCGGCAGGGGGGGGGCATCCACAGAGATGCGCGCGGGGCGAGTGACAGTTGGGGTGTGGCGGTGCGCGTGTGGCGGGCAAACGGGTCTGCTTTTCTTGACGAGTAGCATACTTTCCATTTAGTCATGCATGGTTGATTGTTACGTGGTTCAGCCGAGATCATGGACAGGCTGCATCGTGGATGCGATGCTGGCATAGCACGTTCATCGCCAAGCCCACAAGGCCCATGCTGCCATTCATGCCGCTTGCCGTGATGTGTGCCTGCAGTCGGTACCAGGGCAGGGCCCTCAGAGCCCGGTGGTGGACCGCGGCCTGGCGCTACACAAGGCGGTGAGTGGTGTGCGGCGACTCGTTGCTTTCCCAGCAGCCCTGCCAACAGGCTTTGCACCCGTCAGCGCAATCAGGCCCTCAGGATTTGCGTTGGGCTAAGTAACTGCCCCTGAGCTCAACTGAAGGATCTTATCTGGCAGCACACAGCTTGACATTGAGCTTCGTTGTGTTGTGGTATGGTATGTTACATCAGGAGCGTGTCGGCCAAACGGCCGATGCTCCCCTCTAATGGAGACGCTTCGCTGCACCCGCACGGGCTGTCCCCTGCTCGCATTGCTCTGCTGCATTTCGCTCCGGCTGAGCGAACGCCACGTGTGCCTGTCACCGCATGGCGTTGTGTCGCGCCTGCCCTGCAGATCCGGCTGCTCACCCTCACGCTGGGCGGCGAGTCCTACCTCAACTTCATGGGCAACGAGTTCGGCCACCCGGAGTGGATCGACTTCCCGCGCGCAGACTCGTACGACCCCGCCACGGGCGCATTTGTGCCGGGTAAGCCATTTGGGAGCGCGCTCCGCGTGTGCGTGCATCCTCGTGCATTTTGCGCACAGCACCCCTGCATGCAGAAGCCAAGTGCAGCAAAGCATCCCGACTTAGGGCTGCCAGCGTATAGTTGTCTAAAGCCCAGGCGTTGCAACTTGCAAGGCGCTGGTACGTGCGTCGGGGGTGCCCCGTTTGTTGGCAATCGCCATGGCCAAAGCATCGCGTGCTCAGGATGCACTGCGCTAGAGGGGGCTACTCCATTGTGGGAAGATATCTTGGGAAGGAGATCTGCAGGAGGGCAGGGCACCGCCGCCGTTCCCAGTTTCAGCTGTGTGATGACCGGTGGTTTCGCAGGTGGGTCTGAACTGTTTCACCTTGCGCGTTGGTGCGTAACTGCTTTGGTGCAGGCAACAAGTTCTCATACGACAAGTGCCGTCGGCGCTGGGACCTGGCTGACTCAGAAACGCTGCGGTACAAGTACTTCCAGGCGTTTGACAGGGCCATGTGCCACTTGGAGAAGGTAAGGAGGAGATCAGGTTGCGGGTGCCGCTGAAAGACATTCGCAAGTGCTTGACTGCTCGTATGCGTTCAAGGGGCTCGAGGGATTGGGAACGGGCTGCAACTTCGTACAAAGCAATCACAGCGCATCGTAGGTTACGTTACCATGCCAGCGGCATGACCGTAGCGGACCGCCAGATGCACGCGACACATGATCTGCCTGCTTGCGCATGCACTGCAACATGCAAGGTGAGGCTTCAACTTCAAGGCACGGCGCTCCCTCACCGCGCTCCCCCACTGCTTTGACACAGTGGCACCATCCACCACTCACTGACCGACATCACGCGGTGTGTTTGCGCTTGCAGGCGTTTGGCTTCCTGTCGTCGCAGCACCAATGGGTCAGCAAGGTGGTGAGTGCTGATGCACTGGCAATGCCAGTACCTGAACAGACACGCACCACGGCAACACGCACGCTGCAGACCGCACCTGCTGACCTGCGCCAACCCGTAATA
Organism: Chlamydomonas asymmetrica; assembly: GCA_001662385.1. Classification (NCBI taxonomy): domain Eukaryota; kingdom Viridiplantae; phylum Chlorophyta; class Chlorophyceae; order Chlamydomonadales; family Chlamydomonadaceae; genus Chlamydomonas; species Chlamydomonas asymmetrica. Next base: position 167,213 of record BDDA01000045.1, read on the forward strand.
CAGACATGGCGGGCGAGGCCACCAGGTGTCAATTAAATACCGTAACCAATTCACCCATGCAAGCAGGCAATTCAGCGATCACACCCGGAAGGGAGGACATCCTCCCACAGCCCGCTGGCTGCCCTGCCTGAGCCTGGTTTGCTGCTGTGTTGGTGGTCCGATTACATGTTGGTACCTGGCCTCCCATGCGGCACCGCACCTCATCTCTCCTGGGGAACAGCTATGTTGCTCGCATTGCACATGCACCAAGACTCGGCCCGATCTGCTTACCATTGCCTATTTCCCAGGCTGGTTTGCGGTCTGGGATGCGCATGCGTGACACGCTCGTCATGCTCGGTGTGCATATCCGCAGGACGGGAGCGACAAGATCATCGTGGCTGAGCGCGGCGACCTGGTGTTTGTGTTCAACTTCCACCCCACCAACTCGTACACTGACTACCGCGTCGGCTGCATGAACGGCGGCAAGTTCAAGGTGCGGTGAGGTGGTGCTGCGTTGTGCGCATGCTGGGTGCTGCTTAGCGATACTGGCGCCGGAGAGGGGGGCAGTGCTCACGGGTTTCGAGTGCAGGTCTATGCACCGGGACCATGCTGCTCTTGAACCTCGACACTAGTACTCCAGGTGCGCTTGCACAGCTTTTCAAGGCCATTCAGGGCAGGATAAGGCTTAACTACCTTTGGGGGGTGATGCCTCTGAGAGTGACTTGGGGTGTGGCACGTGTGGGGATGTCTGCCCTCCGCGACCTCAAAATAGGTGGCAAGCTTACACAACAACTTGCGGTGTGCACCAGAACACTGCGCACGAGCCACAGCTGCTGAAGGGCGTGGCGTGCGTCCATGGCATGTGTGTTGCGCAATGCAGGTGGTGCTGTCGAGCGACGAGGAGGTTTTTGGGGGGTTCCGCAACGTCACCAAGGACGCCGAGGGCACGTTTGAGGCGCAGCAGGGCAACTTCGACGGCCGGCCGTACTCGATCTATGTGAGCGGTTGCGGCAAGATTGGCGGCGCATTGGTCTGCGCTCGTTGTGCGGGTGTGCCTGAGGGACTGTGTGTCGAGGCTTCATTTGCGGCGTTGATCACTTGCTGGTGCATCCCGTGGCCAACAATCCATTATGTGATGGTGTTGGTGTTCGAACGTGCAGTGCGTTTTGTGACTGGTACGACGTAGTAATGTGTGTCAGGTTGGAACCTGCCTGGTTGGGCCGCAGCATGTGAGTGAAAGTGTGTTCACCAAGAGCATTTTGTTACTGTGCTGCCTGTCTTTGTGTCTTATGTGCGATGGTTCACCACTTCACCTCGTGAGCTCCGGGTGTGCTGCGCCTGTGCCCTGCGCGTTGCAGGTGTACGCGCCCTGCCGCACAGCCGTCGTCTACGCACGCGCCGAGTTTGTGGACAGCCAGGCCGACAGGAAGCCTCACGGCGTGCCCGGCCTGGCGGTCAAGGGCCTGGGCCCGTATTTTGCACGCTAACGCGTGCTGCGTTGCGGTCGTGCGGATGGCCGCTGACCTTCAGCCGTAATCAGCGCCCTAATGCACAGGCTGTCTCGGCAGTCTCGGTGCGCATGGCTGGCTGCCTTTGCGTTCGGTGCCCTGACTGCGCTGGCCTGTCAAGGGCAGCACCATCCATCCGAGCTGCTGGGGAGGGCTCGTCCTCTTTGCACTTCAGTCTCACGCCCCTCGTTCGTGCAGTTTTGCAGCACCTGATCACAATCCTCGTGCTTGTACCCCGATCTGTACATGAAGGTTGGCAACAACGATTACGCTGACCTGAGCTGTGAGTTTTGGTTTACAAGCTCAGGCAGGCAATCGGTGCGGCAAGTTCATGCGCATGAGCTCGTTGCTCCCCACTGCCAACGTTTTTGACACACTGTGCCTGCTATGGCGTATGCGCTTCCATTTCGTATTGTTGTTACTCGCTCCCCAGGTATGGCAATGTTCCTTTTTTTCCCTCACTGTTGACAGCGGTGGTCCTGAGCGCATATTGCACGCGGTTGTGTGGCTCGCGGTTTTTGGTGACCCATGACCTTGCGTGTGCAGAGCTTCACGCAGCAAGCAGGCATTGTGTTGCCGCCATGCTGCTTCCGTCACGATCAGGGCCGGCGACCATGTGGTAGTGTGAGTGTTCCGTCTGCGGTGAGGTGTGGTTATGAATGCAACAGGGCCCCCAGCTTCCTCCAAAGATGCATGTGGTGCGACACAACAACAGCGCAGTACAGGCATCAATTTTGTGGGATGGGAGTTTTGGATCGCTGCCCTGCCCAAGCATGCTTCCGTCTGTCTTTGTCTTCGCGACTGATGCCAAGCCCGTGCTTCGCATTCTCCAAAGCTGCTGCCTTGCATTCTTGCTTACCAGCCAGGGCTGCCTGCGTGGCATGCCAAATCAGTACCCGCATGGTGGCCACCCAAGCATGCCTATGCGTTAATGCGTGTCATTCCTTGCCAGTCAGCCGTATGTCCAACTTTCCTGAGAACTAGGCAACTCGACTTGACCCACACACCGCTTATCAGCCTTGCCGTGCTGCAGTGAGATAAGTATTGCGGTACGCAACTGCATGCCGCCGCTTCGCCTGTGTGGATTGCGCTATGAGCTTGACCCATGTTTGTCCTCGAGACACGTTTTGAACCGTGTGCCAGACTATCGCCTGACCCAGCATGACCTGAGAGGAGCGAAGCAGGAAGAGGCACTGAGTGTTACAATGCTTGAGCCTTGTCAGATGGTTGTACTGCGTACACTGCGTGATGTTTTTTGCATGTGTGTAAGCTTGGCTGTTGGCTTTGACGCATGTTCTACGCCGTAAACATGTGAGCGCCTGGCCTGTGTACTTGGCGTTTGAGTTGCCACGGACAGGTGTATGATGCACAGCATGGTTTTGCTTCGTCAGCAGGTCAGTCACTCGGAAGACCACTGTTGGCCAGCAGTCAGCAGTTCAGGCTAGTGACACGGTTATGCACACGGTTGTGCGCACTGCATGCCGCATTAAAAGCGTGCCGCCCGCAAGTTTACAGCAAGCCAGCTGGACAAGCTCTGAAGGTCGGCTTGTAAGCTGCTTTGATAGGCACTGCACATAAAGGTAGCTCCTGCTGTAAGCCCTAGCAACTAGGTTTCACTTTTCGGTTGCATTGCCTGCGTCTGGTGCACTGCACCTGCTGTTGCGTTTGCCTTGCTGTACCTCCACAAACAACCCGAATCTGCTGCAAATGATGCACTTTGCAACCATGTAGTGGCAGTATCACAACATTCCCCCAGCCACCATGCCATCAATTGCTCGCCTTCCTCGCCCGCTCCATGCACTGGGTTCTGCGCGCACACAAGGCCGCGCACCGCAAGCAGATGCATTCCTCTCGCTCTTCGGACTGTGGATGGCAGACGTGGGGAACCTGCAGGTCACTGTGTGTACGGTGATAAGCGTGCAGTTTGCACACAGAAGCGTGGGAGTCAATTGCTGGGTTACTTGCCACCCTTGTAAACGCTCTTCCATAAGTACAAGCAAGAGATTAATAAATACATTTCCAGTGCGACCACGCACAAACACTTTCACAGTAGCTCTTACTCACCCACATGCAGTTCGGCCCGCCAAGTTGGATTCGAACACGCCGGGGTCAGTGCCCAAGGCAAGGGCCCAGCAATCCCTGCACTTGCGCAGACACCAGCACTGCACTGTCGCCGCTTCACATCCTTTCCCTTATAACCTATTAATCCTTTTGTTTGCATCACTGCTGCAAACAGCAAATTGCGCGCTCTGCGGAGTTGGTGCGACAGACCTGTTTCGTCCGCACAGGCACACAGGTCTTGTTGCCCTTCTACCTGCAGCATACAGATTTATAATCACGTCAGGTTTCCTGCGTCACAGCTGTGGTGGTGCGCACGCGACGTTACGCGGTCAACCAGGCTCAATTAGGTGCCACCACAGCCCGCTGTTCCGTGGAACCGCGCAGGACCTGGACGTTTCAAGCGACAGTCCGGCACTTGTGCCGTGCTGTGCGCTGGCTCAGCCATGAGGGAGCGCGGGCGGGGCACCTGCAGCAACTGAGCTGGGTGACAGCTCCAGACAGAAGCACCACCTGTTTACCCTCAGAGGGTGCCAGGCACAACTTCTTGCTCCAGCAGCACACATGTGCCACAGAAGCTGACAACACCACAACATGATAGTTCCAGGCCAGCATTTACAGCACGTCTACGATGCAATCAAGCAGGACACGTTCAGCAGCGAAGACAAGGGCGTGCAGGTCTTCGTTGCAGCAGGCGATGCAGACTCTGTCTGTGCAAGCCAGCAGCTTCAGGTAGGCAACCGAAGCTGACTTCTGCAGGCCTGCCCTTGCTTGGGCTTCCTGCGCGAGGGCAGCGCTGTTCCCTCCGCCCCAAGCAACGCTTGGCGCCAAAAGTTGTGGCGTTGGGCTCTGTCAAGTGATTAAGCTTGCACAGCTTCCAGGCTTATGTTTTGACACTGCCCCATGCAGAGTGTTTTCCGGAAGCAGGACATACACTTCTCGCTGTGCCCAGTAGTGTCGTATGAGGCAGTGCGGAACCACTGCTCGTCCCTACACGCGCAAAAGGTGTGTGCACTATCAAGCATACTAGACAGAGTCGAGTGTTGCTCATATGTCACATGTAGCATGTCTCCTTGGTTCTGTGCTTTTGTGCTGACTATTTGTCGAGCAACTTCAGCGTCCTAATTGTTTTTGTCAGCGCTGTGGGGACCGCTTGTTGCCTGCCACTTTTTGGCCGTGTTGTTGCAATATCAGCACTGTGGACCGTTCAACAACCCAGTGTGGTACTCACGATACGCCCTTCCTGGTGACTGAACGTCTTCTTGCTCCACCACGACAGGACCTCAAAACCGTTGTGCTAATCAACTGCGGAGCCACAGAGGATGTTCGGGAGCTGTGCCAGCTGCCAGCTGCAGTGCGTGTGATAATTATTGATAGCCACCGTCCAGTATGGCATGGCCACAACGAGGATGCAGACACAGACACGCTAGTGCTGGTAGATGATGACGACCCTGTACCCAAGGACAAAGTGCCCATATATGACAGGGAGTGGGAGGAGGCGGCCGCAGGTGAGCTGAGCCTGGCCTTTGTACTTGCATGCACCATGCCTCCTTGCGGACTATGAAACACGTGCCAGGCGGGTCACAGTCCGAAACCTTGCTCGCTGGTCCAACAGCCAGAAGGACTCTGTGCAGCCTGCAGGGGCACATAACACTGTGACTGGTACAAACTGTGGGCTGGCTTTGTATGGTGCGAGCTACAGCAGTGGGGCTTGGAAGCTTTGGTTTCGAATTCGCCAGCCTTTTCAAACACCGTGGTCGGTTTGGCGCACCCCTAGAGTGGACAACGCGCATCAGGGTTCCACACTATGACCTTCCCCATGCACGCACCCTTTCTGCACGCTCCCTGCACGTGCAGCTGCGCGCCTAAGCACAAGTGACGTAGAAGGCGACGATGACCTAGATGATGATGATGACGGCGCTGACGACGACATTCCGGAGGACGGTGGGGAGCTGGACGGTGACACAGCCGAGGACGGACTCAGGAGCGGCCAGAAACGGCGGCGACGAGGGCGAGGCGCGGAGGGCGACGAGGAGATCGGCGGTGAAGGCGAGGACGGCAGTGATGGCACCCCGGGGCGGCGGCGCGGGCGCAGCAAGCGTCCCAAGGTTGACCGAGCGGCGCTGCGTGCGCGCGAGCAGGAGATTGACGAGTACTACAGCAACAACAACGGCAGCGGCAAGCCGTCCTCGCTGCTGCTACACAACCTCTGCCAAATCCTGCGCATCGACGGCGTCTTCCACGTGTGGTGAGTTCCGCTGCTGATACTAGGTTTGCTGTGGGATGGGGTAGCGTGCACGGTAGCAAACGGCTTCTTGCACGTGCTATCGCATCCTCACAGCACACATCGCTGCATCACGATACTTGGGTCCGGTGTCATCCTTGAGGCGCTCATGTGAGGCGTCCTGCCATGCCAGACCCCAGAGCTTGGTGATTGTAGGTGACAGGCTTACTGCGTGCTGCGCTGGGCTCGTGCAGGTGCGCGATCGTGGGCCTGACGGAGCAGCTGGTGCTGCAGCAGGTCAGCAAGCAGCACTACGACCTGTGGCGCCGCGAGCTGGAGAACGCGGTGGCGGTGGTGGCGCCCGGCGGAGCCGCCGGCCGGGAGTCGCTGGTGGACCAGGTAAGGCAGTAGTACA
>BDDA01000045.1:192328-235460 GCA_001662385.1 Chlamydomonas asymmetrica
TGTTGTGCCGCCATGCAGACCGCTGCTCAGGCGCACCAGGGCTTATCGCCATGCAGCAGCGCTCCCGCCAGCTCCGGAACCGCCGCCAGGCTCTGCAGCACGCTGTTCATGAAGCACGTGTTGCCCAGGTTCTGCAGCCCGACGCAGCCGCGCCCAGGTTCCCGTGTCGGCGGCGGTACGTATAGCTGGTGTGGCGATGGGAACGCGAATAGGGTGCTGGCGCTGGCGGCGGCTGACGCCGCTGCGGATGCTGTGGGTGTGCTGGCGGCGCTGGAAGTGGATGTGCTGGAAAGGGAGTTGGGAGCTGCGGGCGGGCACATATGGACATGAGCACGTAACCGCATGATCAGGACGGGTTGAAACCGGAGCAAACACGTCCAGCCAAGCAGGTGTGCATGAGAACTGGATGGGTGTCAGCACGAGACATGGAATTCAGATTCTGCATGGAGTGGCATGGAGTGGAGTGGCATGGAGTGGCATGGAGTGGAGTGGCAGCCGCAGTACGTACCTGACAAGCCACCCGACGACTGGGATCCCAATGAAGAAGCAGAGGCGGATGAAACGGCCCCGAAACCGTACTGCTGGCCCTGCCCGTGGTGATGGTGGTGTGGACTCTGTGCAGTGGGCGACGATTCACGATTCACGCCGTTTCCGCTGCCGCGTCCTGAGCTCGTTGACCCGCTCGTTGAGTATGACCCAGATCGATCCGTGCTTGTATGATGATGGCTATTTTGCTGCTGCTGCTGCTGCTGTGGTTGCTGCTGCTGCTGCAGCGGTTGCTGCTGCTGGCGCGGCGATGACGGGGTCTGCGACAGCACCACGCTGTGCTGTGCCGTGCCGTGCAGCGGCGCACACAGCGCAGAGGCGCCCGGCTGCTTTGCGTGCGTCAAGTGTGGGGAATGCGGGGAGTGTGGGGAGTTGGGCACGCTGCTCAGCAGCGACGCCGCCGGCCCCGCCGATGCTGTCCCCGCCGCCTCCGCGCGTTCCATGTACATAGCGCGCGGCGGGACGGTGGTGCTCAACGCCGCCGCAACTGCTGCCACGGTCGACGCCAACGCGCTTTGGTGGCTGGCAGCTGCGGATCGACTGGAGGCCTGAGCCTCCTGCTGCTGGTGGTGCTGCTGCTGGTGGTGCTGCTGCTGATGTGTTTGCGGCAGGTGGTCTCTGCCAGCGAGGCTCGACCTGCCAGCAGCGGATTGTGACGGAGATGAGGGTGCGGCTGGCGAGGAAGCCAGCAGCAGCACCGAGGTTGACGCCGGGCCCTGCTGCTGGTAGCTGCTGGCTGTATGCGACGGCAACAGAAGCGCGGATGTGGAGGACGAGCCAGTGCCCTGCTGCTGGTGCTGGTGTGCGCCAGCCCCCGTGGTGACGTACATGGCCGAAGCGGCGGCAGGCCGCGCCGCAGCCAGGCGCGCGACGTCGACGCTGCTGCTGCGGTGCTGGCCAGACGCCGCGGCGGCGCCGGGCGCGCCGTAGCCGCCAGCGCCCGCGCCGCTAGAGTACGTCGTGTTCCCGGCGGTGTAGCGCGAGCCGCCGCCTGACGACGCATGGGCGCCGGCCGCAGCATGGCCGCTCGTGCCGGACCCCGGCCGGTGGTGCCCCCCGCTGCTGTTCACGTACGTTGCGCCTCCGTCCGCACCTGCTCCCACAGCATGGCTGGGTGAGGTGTACGCTGCATACAGATCCTCGAGGCGGTTACGCGAGCTGGACGGCCGGGAGCCGCCGCCGCCCTCGCCGCCGGCGCTGTAGCCCTCCCCGTAGCCAGCCGCCGCCAACGACATCGCAGCGGCTGCGCCAGCGCCAGGGGCTGTGGTGGTGGCCAGGTGGCGGCCCACCGCACCGCCACCCCCAAGGGAGGCATATGTCGTGGCGGCTGGCCTGCTGCTGCTGCTGCTGCTGGGGAGGTATGGCGAGGCAGCGGCAACTGTGCGGCTGGCGCTGAGGCTGCCGGTGGGTCCGTTCACGCTGTTGTGTGCAGAGTCCGGCCGCGCCTGCTTCGCCAACCTGCTCATGCAATGTTTAGCAACGACGAACAAAATCAGCGCATTCTGTACATGTGACACATGCATGCCATGACCGAATAACTTCGGCGTGAATTGCGTGCCCGTGCACACAATCGTACACAACAGTCAACATCGGTAAATGGGCATGCAAATTTCGCTGAGATGCGCACCTGAGGCGAGTGCTGCTGCCACCTGCGGCTGCACCGCCACCTGCGGCGGGAGCGCTGCCGATCGATGCGTAGTTGTACCCGCTGCTTGCAGCGGTGCGAGACCCAGCAGCCTGCAAGCTGGGATAGGGGCTGCCGCCCCTGCTGGGTTGTTCACGAGCAGAGTAACCGCTGGTTGCAAGCGTGATTGAAGGTTGCCTCATAGTCAAGCTTTCTAGAATGCTGGGCGGTGCGGGGCGTGCCGACCCTGTCCCTCGCGCCGAGGCGGTTGACGTCGACGACACACATGATGCCACGACTGAGCCAGCAGGCGCGGTTGCAGACAAATTTGTCACCCTGGGAGTAGAGGACGACCTCTGCTGCTGCTGCTGCTGCGGGTGCGCGACCCTTCTTGATGAACTGCGGACAATGAGCGGGGCGCCGATTCGGGGGTCGATTGTGTTGCTGGAATGCATCGCTGTCCAGGGTGCAGCGAAAGTTTGCACCCACTACAAACGCTATTGGTGCGTTACCATGCTTACACGATAACCATAAACCAATAAGATGATGTTCCCGGAAAAAGCAAGTCACGAGGGAAACCGACTGCACAGCTGTCAACGCAGCACGGAGCAGGCACATACCTTGAAACGTCACAAGCTGTGCTTTGGACTTGCTCCGAGTAGTTATGAAGTGCTACTGCTGCTGATGCTGGTGACCTCAAACTGGTGCCTGTCGTCCCGTAAACCCGCTCGCCAGCGCCGCCAGCGCTGAATCCCCCAAGCGCAATGTCTTGGCCCTCTGATGCTGCTCCAGGTTGCCTGCAGGGACGGTTGGGTTGCAAGTACAGCAAAGACCTCATCCCACAGCATTGCATTGCGTTATGTGTGTTGGGCATTGGGGTAAACGCAGGTACCCGCCCAAAATGCACCTCTTGCCTGTACCTCCCAGAGGATCCTCGTGGGAATTCAGGAAAAGCCTGAGCTTGCCGAGCAGCAGAGGAAGGCCGCAGGACCTGTCAGCAATGTCGAGCAAGACACCCGCCGCAGCTTCTTATGATGCTGGAAACACGCGCCGTGCAGGTGAAGTTGCGAAAATCTCCAGCGGCATTCATTCAAGTAACAACTTGGCAAATCAATAAGCAAACTTGAGCGAAAATCAGGACGGTTGTTGGAAGCAACACGCGGCAACCGTTACAGCAGGCAAGAGGTATGCCTCTGCTGCGCTCACCGCTGGAGTGCCCAGAGGGGCGTATTTGGAGCTTGGCATTGTCCGATATTCAGCCAAGTATGGCTGCTCTGCACGCTGCATGCTCCTGCTATCCTGCGCTTGCCAGCACAAAACAAAGAATGTGCTGATGTTTGAGGGAACGTTCACATTGATAACAACGGGAGGTCGTCAGCAGCATCGGACAGAGTACACTGCTTATGATACAACACTTGAAGCAATGTTGCACACCGGCTGGCCATGACCGTGATGCCAATTTCCCCTTTTTGTGGCAAACACAACGTACCTCTTGCAGGGGGTCAGAGCTCCATGGGTAGCCCAGCACCCAGTCCTGCCAAGCCTTACAAATAGGTTACGAGCACGAATTAAGCCTTGCAAGGGGCTTATGTGCCTTCGGTTAATGGTTTGGGTCAACGGCTGAAGGTCAAAGTAGGTGTGAAAGAAGGCTCACGCACTGACGTAACCATCAGCACACAAGGCACAGACTCTTGTCTTTCCACCAATTGTTGCGTGCAGTCGAACACGAGCAAGATAAATCATTAAATCATCCCGCATGTGTGAGAGCATTGCCAGGCGCACTTTTTACCTTGCTCCATGCATATTGTGCCCTCCTGTGCCAAAACCATTGTGATTTACCCTTACATCAATTCCCGCCTGGCTTGAACCCCTATACCCACTGCGGGCGACACAAGCAGGACCTCCAAGCGCATTTTGTGGTCTGCACAAGCTCCGAAACAAGACGTTTACTCTGACAGCGACAGGCGTATGCTCTCCCATCACTGATACTGGTACATCCATACCTTGGTTCTTGTTACTGCTTAGTGGTGGATAAGTGGAAATGCTTGTAAGCGGTATGCCTCAGCAGGCGCTTTGGCGGCGTCCATCACGGTGCTTCCTGCCAGCCCTGCCATTCCGGAGCTCACGCTTAGGTACAGTCACTGCAGAAGTTATAGCTTGAAGATTGAAGCGCACACGACTGTTGAGGCTGGATTCTTGTCACGGCAACTGACTGAGCTTTGGCAGCAAGAGCAGCAATCGCATATGCATGCGGCAAACAGGCCAACGAATGACTCGCACATCTCTTTCCAACCAGGCATTGTGCAAGCTGCGGTGTCCACCACAACCAAGAAGGGTGAAGTCCTGTTAATAGCTGACACGCTCGGCAAGACGTACGATGGCGAGAAGGAACTATTCTATGGTTTGACGTTTTCTGTCGTGTAAGTCAGTTGCTTTGCATCACCTGAACAGCTCAAACTGCAACTGCACTGTTACCTGTGTGTTGCCCGTGGTGGTTGCCGCAATCGACTGTCTGCCGCTCAACTGGTGGTGGTGCCGTGCAGGTCTGGTGATAAGCTTGCAATTGTTGGCCCCAACGGCAGTGGCAAGACAACCTTGCTCAAAGTGGTAGCTGGCATGGACGACCATGACCAGGCAGGTGCTGTTTGTGGTTGCCTTGGCCTACCCCTAAGGGCTTGCACTCACCGCCATAAACGTGGCACGCCTCCTAGTGCAACCACTGTACCGTTTGCGGGCTTGAGCACTAGGTGTTTGCATCTGGGTACCATATAGCATGCTGCACGTTTGCTACCTCGCTGCCACGGCATAACCCTGGCCAGCACGCAGTCGCTTATGAGCGTGATTGTGTTGTCGCGTGCCATGAACGCCGTATAGTGACACGTATCGCGGAACCTCGTACGTGACCTCTGTTGCCCCTACGCACTACCTCTGTTTCCCTCCCACATGCATGTGCACACATGGCCCCTGCACATACCCTCCCGCACCCGCACGTATCACGATGCGAACGCAGGCACTGAGGCAGGCACCCCCTGGCCCACGCCCCACGCACACTTAGACATGCAGGGAAAAACACCTGCACTCACCCTGGGCATATGCTTGGGAATCTATCTGAGTTCAAACCCTACGTACAGCTGTTCGGGGCTGACGGCAGCGCTGTTGTTGCTGTGCCTGCAACCGTTTGCCTCGGTTAGACCGGCAGGCTCAAATGCACACACTCTACGGAGACGCCTTGAGGACTGCTGCCCCTTGGGGGCTTCACCCAAAGCCATCTCATCAGACGCACGCATGCGCTCACCCGCCACCGCTGCCGCTGCCCTGCAGGGAGTGCTCACCCGCAACAAGGGCATGCGCGTGGGGTACCTGGCCCAGGACCCAGAGCTGCCGCCCGGCATGACGGTGCTGGAGGCGGTGCTGCGGTCGGACAGCGACATGGCACGCGCGGTGCAGCAGTACCAGAAGGCGCTGGCGAGCGCTGGCGGGGCCATCACCAAGGTCAGTTGGTGTGCATGAACACCCTCACACCCACACCCTGCGTTTTGCGGCAGCCGCCAGCCCAGCCCAGACATCTCGCCATCCTTAGGTGCAGTTTCCACCCTCACACATATGCACACTGCACGGCCTCACGGAAAGCAAACATCTCTCAGACACACACTGAGACTGCCTGACTCAATCCTGCCATTGTATAATACACTGCGATGAACTCCACGGCTTTCAGCAACCCCACAGGCACTCTCGCTCCAACACTCAACAGTCATCAGAGTAATACACCTTCAATTGTTGCATCATTATGCGGCACTCTCGCATCGGTGTTCTTCCCTCCTGGCCTGCAATCGTTCCAGGAGCTGGAGCTTGCGATTGAGCGCATGAACACGTTCAACGCATGGGAGATTGATGCCGAGGCGAAGCGCGTGTTGGAAGCAGTGGGCATCCGGGACCTCAGCATGAAGACCAACAAGGTACGGCAGGCAGCCGCGCCTCCGCAATGCAGCCATGCAATCTTGCAATCATGCTTATCCATGCACGCATCCATGATGAATTGATGACTGGGCATCACACAACCTCGATGCCAATGTTGGGCTTTAGTTGATCTGATGGGCAGCCATAAGCACGTTCTGGACTGTTGTGCATGCGATGGGGCCTCCGGACAATGCACTGCCAGGTTGATGCTGCCAGACGTGCACCTTGCATCCTGCGCCCCGCTGCGTATTGCCGCATGCCAAATGGCTGCACGCCGCCCCTGTGCCTGTACAACCCGTACTATCTGTAATCTTCTCTCGCATGACGTGTGCGCTGCAGCTGAGCGGCGGCCAGAGGAAGCGGGTGGCGCTGGCGGCGGCGCTGCTAGGCTCTCCTGACCTCCTCATCTTGGACGAGCCCACCAACCATGTGCGTCGTGTACTTGCGTTGTGTTGCGGATGCCTCACCGCACCATAACGCCAGCCCGCCCCGCCCTGCACCAAATGTGTTGGTAGCGGCATCCGCCCCTTGAGAGTGCCACACCCTCCATCCTTCGCCCTTCCAGCACGCGTCTCACGTTTCCACACCTGCTGTTTGGGCGATTGCGATGGATGGCGCAGCCTGGGCTTGACTTCTGCTACCATCGGCGCCCCTGCTGCGCTGGCTTGTTTGTCGCGCCCGTGCAGATGGATGTCGATATGATCTCGTGGATGGAAAATGAGCTGGCGCGCGACGACATGGCGGTGGTGCTGGTCACCCACGACAGGTACCGTATACCGCTCTGCAGCCTGCATTGCACGCACGTGCCACCCTGACTCAAATCCATACTGTGTCCGCCTACCTCCAAGCTCCACGGGGGCGGATTTCCACGGCTCATCTGCCTCGAGCGCTGCGCCTGCTACCAGCCAGCTTGGCATTTGGGTCAAGCTTGCATGGATGACCCACTCTCAGGCTACTCTGCGTCGCTTCATGGTTTTGCTCCCAGGCAGCACAACCCACGGTCGCATCCACCAATCGCTATTTCCCCAACCCCCATAACGTCATCCCCCATCATCCCGAATGCTCACTGCTGCAGGTACTTCATGGAGAACGTGTGCGATCGCATCCTGGAGCTGGATCGAGGCAAGTGCTTCATGCACAACTTTGGTGGGCCGAGCTCGTACGCGGCGTTCAAAGAGGTGCGTGCTGCGGCAGGAGGACGTTGTAAAACCCCATACATGGCACACAGGCCTGTGCGATTATCTGGACGGCTGCTGTATAGGTTCAAGGAGTAAGTTGTCAGCTATGTGACGGGCACATGCATAACTTTGCACGGGCATCATACTGGCAAACCATCCTTGCTTGCTAGCATTCGCAACTGACTGCACCCTCCCCCGATGCGCTGCTGCCTGCTGGCGCACGTGCACGCCAGGCGCGGGAGTTTCGGCGCAAAGCGCAAGCCAACGCCGCAGCTGACGCGCGCACGCTCTTCAGGCGTGAATCGGAGTGGATGGCGAAGCAGCCCAAGGCGCGACAGGTACATCCAGCACCCAGCGGCGAATGAATGCCTGGCTGGATGTGACAAACCTGCCGCGACACCCACAGATTGCACACGTTCGGGTGACTCTATCCCCTGACGGCCTGAAATGTCAAGAAAGCCCTCCATGATCCTGCATGTGGCCATGGCAACACTGCATGCCGCCCGCAACAAACCTGTCATACGGTAGTCTACACAGATGCTGCTGCTGGTTGGTGAGTGGCCACCGGCTTGGATCTGTGTACGGGTTCTGCTGTTTGCTGCCACACAAAGGTTGAAAGTTACGCACAACAGTACAGCGGGAGGTCCTGCTGCCTGCGCAAGTGCAGAAGGTGCTTCAAGCTGTCGGCGCAATTAGCGCCTCGATGCGCTCCATTACAAGCAGTGGCGCCGTGCGTTTCTGTTGCGTGCAGGCCAAGAGCATGGCGCGGCAGAAGTCGTTCTACGAGCTCGTGGACAAGACCAAGGACGTGCCGGTGGCTGACACTCGCGTGGACTTCGGGAGCGTGGGCATGGCGCGCCAAGGTGTGTGGCAAGATGCGTGCAATTTGCTACCGTAATTTGTGCCTGGCATAGCCATGGATGCGGCGTGTGGGTAGAACTCGTGCCTTGACTCCAACACAAGCGACCTAGCTATGCATCACTTTGGATCATACGCACGCAATCATGATCTTGGGTTTCCCAAGGGTGCACTGCAACACAAATCCTGGCGAATCCAGCTGTATCAATGGCAACCGCTTGTCAGTGACTCATCTGGTTGTGCGTGTATACATGTGGGTGCCTTGAACAGGCAACAAGGTGGTCCGCATGGAGAAGGTGGACTACATGCTGCCTGATGGCCGCAAGGTGCGTGACTACCAGTATCGTCACTGGCCAGTATGCTTCTGCTGCTGCTCATCACCAACTCCCCCGCTTTGCCAACACCCAGCCAGATAACGCAACAACCAACCCTTCTCAACACTAATGACAGTGTCAACTTGTTCAGTGGGTACATGTGACTCTCCCACTACCCACCCTTGCATGTTGTGCCACTCCTGTGGTGCTGCGTCCAGATCATCGAGGGCTTCACGTATGACTTTGTGCCGGGCGAGCGCCTGGGCATTGTGGGGCCAAACGGCGCCGGCAAGTCAACCCTCCTGGACCTCATAGCGGGTACGTGGCACCCTTAGGCGTTGCCGTGTTCGGTGTGATGGAGTGGCAAGCCCTGATACCTAACAAGTCAACCGTGAAATTCACGGAACAGGGCGGTTCACTTGTTAGGGAGCGTGTTAGGGAGCTTCTCACGCTGGTGTCACAAGCAAGTTGCTCAACAGCAACTTGCGTGAGAAACCCCTGTGTGCTGGCTCACACTGACACGCCCGGCTGATGTCAGGCCGGTGCACCACAACCTCAAGGGCAGCACTGTGCAGCTGCGCCCACCACTGCCTGGGCGCAGCACGCATGCCGGCCTATGCTTGCAGCGCTATACCTACATGGCTCGATGGTCGAGGGTACGGGCTTACGCCCCGGGTCACAACCCTGGCTGCGTGGACACCATATGCTTGAACTGCGTATTTGTGTTGGCTGTGCAGGCTTCAAGGCGCCTACGTCTGGCAGGCGTGAGCAGGGGGACACCTGCCTCATAGGCTACTTCACACAGCATCCCCCAGAGGTCCGGGCCGACATGCGCGTGATTGATTACATCCGGGAGGTTGCGGACACCAGCCGCAAGGCGCGCGCGTCGACGCCCGGATATGATGGCAGCAGCGGCGGCGGCGGCGGTGGGGGCCCGGGCGGCGGTTTCAGCAGCAGCGGCCGTAACGAGGAGGTGGTGGAGGCGCCGGAGGTGCTGTTGGAAAAGGTGCGTGCGCCGCCACCACGCCACCATGCGCATAGCTGCCTGCGTGCCCAGCAAGGCATGTAACTTTGTAGGTCCTGCATCGCGTAACTCTCGTGTAGCTGCTGCCTGAGCGAGAGGCCTCACTGAGCCAAGGTTATGGGATAGGGATGTGCTGGTGCCGCTTCGGAAACAATCCCAACCTGGTAGCTCATTGCGGTGTGCGCCGCTGCGGTGTGGGTGCTTGCATGCATTTGTGTTTTAGGGTTCTTTGTTACCGTGGGGCTGCGCAGTGCGCTTGCGCATGAGGATAGGAAGTGCACCTGACCATGGCCGCGCGTGTGCCTGTGTGTGTGCGGGTGCGCAGCTGGGCTTTGCAAGGCCGCGCCAGTACCAGAGCGTGTCGTCCCTGAGCGGCGGCGAGCGGCGGCGCCTGCACCTGGCCAGCGTGCTGGTGGAGCGGCCTAACCTGCTCATACTGGACGAGCCCACCAATGACCTCGACCTCACGACAGTGGAGGTGAGGCGCGTGGCCTCGGCGTCGGTGTGGACTGTGGACCCCCAAATAAACAGTTTGGGCAGCATAAGGCACTGCACTGCACCGCTGCATACGCCTTGAGTCTGCCAGGCATCCCCACCGGACGCGTAAACCTGTATCGTAGGGGGCATCCGGTGCAGTTCACATTGGCACGTGTGTGCTGGACTCGTTTGTGCATGACCTGCGGGCACACTCTGCCACCTGATCGGCCTCCAGTCGATCAATCACTTAACTCTATGGTCCTTCAGCCGTTCTCTGCTCGTCCGTCACATGACCACGCACAGCAGCCATTTCGTAATGCTTATGTTGTGCATCATGCCCTCATGCCTGCAGGTGCTGGAGGAGGTCGTGCGCACCTTCAAGGGTGTGGTGCTAGCAGTCAGCCACGACCGCGCGTTCATGGACAACTTGGCGCCTCGCCTGCTGGTGCTCGGGTCCGGCGCCGGGCAGGGGGTTCCCAGCGGCGCGCCAACCGGCGGCGCCAGCGGGGTCGTGCGCCTGTTTGACGGCGCTTACTCAGAGGTGGGGCGTGGTCCTGGTCAACACGGGAGTCCCCAAAACACCATTCCCCATGCACCACACCTGCACGCATGGGTGCCGTGTACTGCACGCATCATGAGTATTCATGACTTACCCGGCGCGGCGTAAGCAGTGGTGGCACGTGTGAATGCGCATGTTAACATGTTTTGGTTTGCCATAAAGTCATAAACGTGTGCCTAACGCATCGTTGCATGTGCAGTACCTCGAGATGCTGGCTGAGGAGGCTCGCCAGCGGAAAGAGGAGGCGGATGCCGCAGCGGGCCTCACCAACGGCAGCGCCTCCTCCAAGGCTTCCAGCAGCAGCAGCGGGGACGAGGACGGCTTCGCGTCGTCGTCGGACACGGGTGCCGGCAGCAACGGCAAGGGCTCAACGGCGGCAGCGGCCCCCGCGGCGCCGGCGCCGCCTGCCAAGAAGCGGAAGATGGGATATTACGAGGAGCAAGAATATAAAGTGAGGGGGGGGGGGCCCGGAAGTGCCGCAATAATGATGCGGTTTGGTGGTTGTGCCTTCACTCGGTGCCCTGCATACAATGCTCGGACTGCATGCATGCTTACGATGCGTGCTACACAGTGGGTCCTTCGATGCGGAATCGGTAGCGACACATGTTGGCAGTCTTGACGTGGTAAATGCCTGTGGTGTTTGCATTGCCTGCCTTCTGCGCGCGCACACTTGCTGCATGTCTGCATGCTGGAAGGTTGCTTGTCGGTTGCTACTTGCGGCTGAAAGTTGCTCACTTGCTCAAGGTTCCTGGCTGGACTGCTGTTGTGCGCGTTGCCCTTCTCTGCCCACTACAGAAGCTTGAGAAGGAGATTGACCAGATGGGAAAGAAGCGTGATGCCCTCAATGACAAGCTGTTGCAGCTCGCAAATGTGAGCATTTCACCACAGCTTTTGCAGCATGCCTATGCTGCTGGCTCCGAACGCACACGGCGGGGGGGGGGGGGGCAAGGGTGTCATGTTTGCATGTGTGCAATGAGAAGGTTGGTAGTGGCGCAACAGTGTTGAGCTCATCGATCTCTGGGTCTGGCCATTGTCGACTAGGGCGTGTGGTGACATGTGGTTCTGACGTCTGGTGTTGTGTGTGGGCGCTGCAGGGGGGGGCCACAGCACTCGCTGAGCTCGAAAAGGTCTCCTTGGAAATGGCAACGATGCAGGTGCGTGCTGGTAACTGCGGGAACAATTACCGTCGTGCGTTGCGGCCTGGGCACTGTTGTGCTGCCGCTTCTCCCTGTTGCGGCATCACTGCATCAGCCCTGGCGTAAGAGCCTTGTGAGGCTTCCTACACTGTTATAAGCTGTGTCGTTTCGTCGGCTCCTGTGCGTGTCGTACCCGACCTCCTACGCCACCACCTCCTCACCGCCTGATTGTCTGCTGATGTGGTTGACGCTGCATCATCAGGAGGCGATTGACGCGAAATCGGAACGATGGCTGGAGCTCGCAGAGATCGCTGGTGACCTGTGAGCAAGCAGCGGCTTTGCTCGCATTGGGGTGGTTTCAAGTTGTAGGCCGCAGCACTGCAGCCAGGGCTTGCATTAGGTGGCCGCCCCATTCTGAGCAATAGGACCTATAGAACTGTCTTGGGCCTGTGTGGCCGTGGCCGTGGCAGTGTGGTGGGGATTGCTATCATGCCTCACGAAACGCTCCCCGGAGCATCACCGCCCGAGCGTGCGCATTGTTGCTGATTGGTGTATCATGATGATGCCTTACGCGATCTGGCACCCCTGTTTCAACGACGTGTATGCCTACACCGACATGTCCATCAAGGCTGAACTTGGGCGTACCGGAAACCTGCCAATGCGGGCCAGCCAGCCAGTCAGCATCTGGAGCGATATCCCAGACTCACTTTTAGATCATCGAAAGAGGAGGCAGCGGTTACAATAGCCCAGCGCCGCACGCATGGCGGCAGCGGGCATCTTGGATGGCAGCAGGCAATTTTAGCGAAATACGGTAATGCATTGCTTGACCTGCAGCATCGTAGCGGGGCTGAGTGTTGAACAACGGGGCAAGGGATATGATCGAGCCTCGGCAGTGTTTGCCAAGCACGCAAGTGAAGGTCGTGCCTCAGGTCATTGTGAGCGAGTGCAAGGGCAGTGCTGCTGAAATCCAGGGCAAGCGTATTGATCACAGGGGTTGCGCTTAGAACACGCACGCTTTCACACGCGCGCTGACATTGCTACACGTCGTGATGCGAAGCATTACGGTAGTTGGAGAGTCACAGCAGGTGACGTGCATGCAAAAATCACTGCTCATCAAGTGTGGGGCACATATTTGTATCGGACAAGCAGTGACGATTACTGGACAGAATGCACAACACCCTGGCAGTATGGGATACCGTGCGTATTGCGTGTATTGGGCCATCGGCGGGGGTGTGGGGGTCAAATGGCCTCATGGGGGTTTTGCGGCTTGTGTGCCCTCATACTTCTTAGCATAGGGCAACCATAACATAAAATACGTCACTGGAATGCAAGTGTCACGGTCAGGCATCGCCATCATTAATCATTACATGCTTAAGCTTCCAGTTCATCATACTGCCAATCGCACGAGCCGGCCCATTGCATACTTCAAAGTACTAGTGCTGACCATCATGGCGGTCAGGCGATCGTCATTATCATCGGATGCGGAAGCGCCGCAGCAGCAGCGCGCCGACCGTCGTGAGGCCTGCGCCTATGATAACCAGCGCGGCCGGCGACGCCTGGTCACCCGTACGCTCCATGAGGGCTGTTGCCATGATGGGCGCGGTGCCGCCAAACACCGCCATGCTAATGTTGTGGCCGATGGACAGCGCGGTACACCTGGGCGGTACATGAATGACAAAATGCAGCAGGCGCGTTGATCCCGTGCATGCACTGATTCACAATCCACCTTGCATGCCACCACGAAATCAACATGCCATCCAATGGCATGTTGCCATGATTGTGATCAAGAAGCTGCGCCGAGCTGGGGAACGGCAGCGACTCTGCCACGTCAGCACGCAACAATCACACACATGTCGGCGCTGCCTAGTTCAAAGGCGGGCTTACCGGTACTCTGAGGGGAACAGCGCTACGAACGTGGCAGGCAGCGCCCCTGTGAAGATGGCCATGATGACGGTGAGCACGGCCTGCGCGCACCAGCACGCGGCCGCGCTGTGCGTGCCGAACACCATCCACAGCGGGTAGGCCAGCACCAGCATTGCCAGTGCCGGCAGCAGGATCACCAGCCTGCAGCGGGCAGGGGACACATCACGTTTGACGTTTTGCACACGCAAGATCACCTGCGCTTGACGTTCCGTGTGCGTGTTTGTGGCACACTAAGGGGAGTGAAAGTAGTGCTGAAGCAGCGGTGGCAGCGGCATGTGTTTGCTCCGATGCGGCACACATACTGCCTTGTTCAGGTCAGGGCCCTGAACACCCTAGCCTAGCACAAGCGCGGCCAAGTTGACACTGACCCAGGCTGACCACTCCAACCGCACAGGCACACATACACCCTGGGCGTGCAGTCTCCATCCCCACTCATACGCGCACTGCACGGCCCCGCGGGAAGCACACTGCATGGTCCCACAGGAGCAAACAATTCTAACACACACAGCCCGGCGGCTCGCTCACCTCCTGCCATGCTTGTCGCTCAGCCAGCCGCCCAGCGGGATCAGCAGCATGTACAGCACCATGTTGATGGTGTGGATGCCCAGCGCCACCCGCCGCGACAGCATTGCGAATTTCTGCACACCCACCGCCGCATGCCACCATCATGCGATTAGCACTTAACACCAACGTGAGCACCACTTACTGGTTTGCCTAGGTTTGGAAGAAGTCAGCAACTGCACCAGGCCATGCTCCATGCCACCATCGTGCATTAACGTTTAGGACCAACGTGTATTTGCTCAGGACGATGAGGCGGGGTGTGAGAGAAGTCAGCCATGTGCATGATCCTGCGGACCTGCACTACGCCGTCCGCGCTCCAGCAGGGTGGGGTGTATCAGTGTATGCGGTGCTGGCTTGCGATGTTGGCAGGGTAAGGCAGAATACCACAACATTCTGCAGGCAGACTGCGGAAAAATATGTGGTGCCTGCCTGGCAGCCTCAAACCAGAGGAAGTACATACAAATCACGCAACAACCTTGTCAATTTCTTGCCGTGCCCCCTCCCCCGCCCACACACGCACCTGCAAGTACAGTGGCAGGAAAATGACGGTGGTGTAGAAGCCAAACGCGTTCATAAAGTCTATGAGGATGACCATGCCGATGCCGGGCAGTACCCGCATCATGGGGCCGTGCGCGGCGTGCGGGCCGTGCCGGCCGCTGCTGTGGTGGCTGTGGCTGTGGCCGTCCGAGTGGGGGTCGGATTCTTCCTCAGCAGACGGGTCCTTCAAGTGCCTGCTCCCATCATCATCATTACCAGCATCGTTAGCAAGAACATCATACGTATCTCATCAAATCATCATCAGCAGCAACGGCAGCAGCATTAACCAAGCAAAACCTGCCAGCGGGGCAGGGAGTCGAGCGTTCACTGCCGCGTGCACCCGCACAACAGCCTACAAGGGCCACCGCCACAGGATGCACACAAGTTGTAAGGGTGGTCACGCAACACCCACACTGCACACCGGCACACTAAAATCATCCCCTAATGGCCAGCGTGGCCACCGGATGTGAAGTCAATCATTCAACCACCCGCAAAGCTGGGCATGGATGCCAGCATTCATGCGTTCGGCAGTTGCATGCCAACACTGGCAGTGAGTGCATCACTCAAAAGCGCTCCCCAAGGCTCCTCAAGGCACTACGCACTTGCGGATGTAGACGCCCACCACTGAGCCCAGCACGCTGATGAGGAAGGGGATGCGCCACCCCCACGCGTAGAGCTGCGCCTCTGTCAGTATTGCGTTAAAGAATGTCGCTACCATGGAGCCAATAATGACTCCGATCTGCACGTGAAGTCGCATGTAGCACACACGGCTCAGAATCAAACAGCTTTGTAAGCAACTGCCTGGCACAGACGAGTAGCTAGGCACCTCATGCTGCGGTAATGCATGTGCGGTGCTCTGCAACTGTATGCCTGGGGTAGTGAGGCAGCAGTGTGGCATGCCACGCCACAGGCACAGCAGGCCGTGTGTCGTGCCCACGTGTCACAGGTCTGCCATGCAACCCCATGCGAACGTGAGGCACATAACCAACAAAACACATAAACGTAAACACGGGATGCTTTGGGGGAATCCCAGTGGGGATACTGCGCTCAACGCTGCACTATCGAGGGTAACCAAATGCCTCTTCCGTGGGTTGCACTGTTGCTGCTCACCATGACGGAAGCAAAGGCCCAGCTGCCGTGCAGGCCGCGCTCGTGGCCCGGCGCGTGCTCCACCAGGAACACCATGGTGCTGGTGAACTCGCCGCCCACTGCAAAGCCCTGCGCCACACGGATGATCACCAGCAGCACCGGGGCAAGCAGCCCCACCTGCACAGCAGCAGCAGCGGCGGCGGCAGGTGGTTCAGACGGACAGGAACACACGTAGCGCCACAGGAACATGCACGGTGGCGAGCGCCAAATAGAACGTTGGAAATTAGGTTGGAAATTAGGTTGGAAAGCAGAGGTCCAATACGTGACCTGATGCCAGCCTTGCAGCCGCGACTTGCAAGCAAGCAAGGGTTTGCGCATGCGCACATGCACATGTTGCATTTGCTGGGATTGCACTTTCTGGGCTTGACAACCATCAACCCTGGTGCTTCAACGGCACCCCACCGCGTGCCATCGGGCTGCCGCACCTGCTGGTAGGTGGGTAGGCAGCCCACCAGCGCGGTGGGCACGCTCATGACCATGATGCTGATCATGAGCGCCGACTTGCGCGAGTAGCGGTCCGAGATGTAGCCAAACACCAGCGCGCCCAGCGGGCGGGTGGCAAAGCCCGCCGCGAAGATGCCGTAGAAGGCCAACATGTTGCTGTACACGCTCTGCATGACGAGAACAATGAGGGTACATGGGAAACGCATTATGGCATGAAAACCTCCATGAAAAAATGCATTATGGCATGCCACCGCAGCAGCGTTGCAGACTTGCGGGACGTGCAGGGGAAGAGCGCATGCAGTCCATGTCAAGACTTCAAGTTCATGCAAGCTGCATGGTGCACAACTGATTCTGCATGCAAGCCCGACCGCGTAAACGACGTGCATATCTACATGCCTCGAACGATAGGTATGCATTACAGCTTGGTCGGGGCGCTTCTCTCACACGCAACAGGCAGCCCGCTGTCCAAATAAGATGGATAGCGCACATGCCGGTAACGGAAAGAGGCTGACCCAGTGACATAGCAGCAGGCTCAAACACGCAGCAGGCCGCGCTAGCAGCGTGTGCTCGCGGACAGAATGCCATTGCAAATGCTGCAGCAAGACGGCTAGGTTGCAGGTCAATCGACACACTTCCGTGCATACCAGTATTTACCAGCAGGCATACCTGGGGTGGGAAGAAGAGCTCACTGATGACATGGCCCAGATAGATGTATATGAGGAAGTCATACCTGCATGGCACCAGGGTCGCATAGTGGCTTAGCGACCGTGCAAGCGGGCGCAGCGGGTGCAGCACACAAAGCGGTCCGTCACGCACTGACCAGACGGAGCATGCGTACCGCAAGCCTACCATGCCATGCAAATTTGCAATGCATGTGCTGTGCATGGCCGTGGCACGCGTGAAACGGGCTGATGGCTTTCAGGGTCCAACAAGCGGATTGCATACATCAACCATAAACCAACCCTCTCTTGTCTCCTGGTCCCCATCTGGAGGGAGCATGGGCCGTTTGGCCGACACACTCCTGATGTAACATACGTTACATACCATACGATACATCAACCAACCGTCGCCCGTAAAACCCACCACTCCAGCGTGTTGCCAATGATGGATGACACTATGACGCGCCGCAAGTGCGCCTTCTCGTCTTCCTGGAACTCGCCCTGCTCGGTGTTGGGCTCGTCGTCGTCCAGACACCCCGCCCCGCCGCCCGCGCCAGCCATGAACGGCCGAGACCCGCTCCACTCCGTTATCAATGGGTTGAATGTGACCCTTGAGTCCTTCCTAAAGCTGCCCCCGAGAGACGCGTCCTTTTTCAAAATCCCAGAGGGCGGGGAGGGTGTGACGCTCCCTTGACCGTCCAGCGCTGGAGCGTCCGAGTATGGAGCTTCTGAGTGCGTGCCGTTCTGCATTAGTGGTTGCGTTTCCTGGCGCTTGTCGGCAGCACCGTTGATGTTCGTCAGCTCTATGGAGTCGCCCAGAAGCGCTGCATCGCTGTCGCCGCTGCTACCGTTCCGCATCCCGTTTGAGGATGGCCACGGAGCTGAGCTGGAAGGTGTGTCTCCCAGGAGCAGCTTGGCTTTGGCACCACCAAAGCGGTCAGCATCGTTAAAAGGCGTACTAGTGCTGTAGCTGGGCGACGTTGTGCTGACAATCGACAGCGTGTTGGTCAGGGGTGACGGCGCGGTGTATGGCGAATTGCTCACTTCTGATTGCGTCTTCAGCGGAAGATACTGTTGCCCATTGCTACGGTCTGGGCTCATCAAGGGTGAGGGCCCAGGTTCTATCGTGGAGTAGAACATGTCGGAACCATTTCGTTCGGGGTCCATGCTTGCTGGGCCAGCCGCGGCGTGTGCTGAGGGGGAACTGCTGTTGTGAAGCCCACCTACAGGCTGCGCGTCTTCACCATTCACAGGCTGTTCACCAAGGCTGCCTTCAGGCCGCTCTGTTGTCTGAGGCGGCCCGTTCGCAGTGTTCAGCGTGGTCATCTCCCCGACTTCCGAATCGGAAGAATCATCGCACGCGTAACCCGGAATGTGTGACAGGTATGCACAGGCTGATAGATGGGGAGTCTCACTCTTCCCAGTGAAGAACGACTGTTATGTATACAGCTGTCCTCGGCTGCGAAGGTAGAGAAGCAACACCTCGCTCTGTCGCCTTCACCGCAGTCCACAGGTTAGCCCACAACAATGTTGTTCCTTTGCTGCGCTGCTTGTATTGCAAAAACCAGGACCTGGGCCAGAACTGGGCTGTCAAGTGTCAACTGTGCAACATCATCTGCGTGCGTGAGCACAATCGTGTACTGTTACTTGTTGAGCTGCAGAGATACACTAGGAGGGGAGGTGTGGTGCACACATATCTTCTCCTTCAATGGGGTCGCTGAGCAGTGCATGCCAGTAGCAGATGACGCGTGCTGTGTGCTGGGTTGCAAGTGAGGCCAATCTCATCAGGGATATGATTAGAGTCCACATGCCTTGGCCCTCTTGAGCTTGCCTTATCATATGAATATTGGTGGCGCCTGCACCTTAACAAATCACCAGCTTAGCTTCTTGTTGTTGCACATGAACCATGAAGTCTGCAACCACTATGGCCGATAGCGCAGCTGGCAACACGAGTAGAGCACGACGGGACAGTCAAAACTACTCAGCACGCCTCCCAGGACTTACAGCCAACGTCAGCTCAGTACCGCCGCGTGAGCATGGCGAGGAGGGTCTCATTGCGCACCGGTGCGTTTGCTGTGTGTCCGTATACGCAACTGAACCCTGCAACGAAGACAAACCAGGCGCCTTTACAACCTGTGACCGTGGCAGCTTAGTGCGGGCCGATCTGTTGCGTGGTGGTTGCCCTCGTGCTGGATGGCAAGCGAAGGCCGATGTGAGATAGGCCCTCTGCCCTTTCTGCAGGGATGATGGGGAAGCAAACAAGCGGGACGTTGAGATTGAGGACTTGTACGCAGATGCAGAGAAGCAGCGGCTGAGCCAGCGCTCCCTTCTGCACGATGTGCTCAACATTTCCAACGTCCTGACGGACGGGGCCGCAGCCATGGTGGACGACTCTTTCAACAAGTGCTTTACCATGACCAAACCAGAGCCGTGGAACTGGAACCTGTACCTCTTTCCGTGCTGGCTTGCGGGAGTCATCATAAGGCGCGTATTGCTAAGGTCGCGTTGCACGCCTGTCATATCTCCTGTGTCTCAGCATAGCCCAGGCCATGCACCTGCTGCTATAGAAATCTTTCTGTCTCTGCTTCAGCGCCTCTTTGTGTACCGGACCTGGCCTAGCGGTAACTGGGAGCATTTGGTCGTTTTCTGTTGCGGTTAAATCTGTTTCCAGGTACTGCATCCTATTCCCGGTCAGGCTGGCGCTGCTTCTGGTGTGCTTCAACACCCTGGTAGTGGTGTTCCTGCTTGTGGACACGCTGATGGCAGGCATGCCAAAGCGTCGCGCTGAGGTGGAGCGCAAGCTGGTGCAGTGGATGTGCAGCTCCTGGGTGATGGCGTGGCATGGCGTTATCCGGTGAGGAGGTCCCCGCTGCTGTCACGTCTATCCACCATCGATACACCTATCAGCAGTTGCATGTGTGTGTTGCGACATGCTGACGATGACTTCGTCCCAGGCCGCTGGGCTGGACCCGACGCTGTGCCTGATGGACTGCTGCTGCTCAGTCCATACACACAGCTATCGTAGCATGCTTGTCAAACTGCATCCCTGCCAACTATGAACGCTCCCTGCTTGTTGCACGCACGCCTTTGCAGGGCGCTCGCCATCGTAATCCGGACACGGTTGCCTGGTCTTGCTTGGCACACTTCTCCATTTCTGCGATGACGAGTGCTTGACTGTGTGTGTGTGCCTGCGTATTCCTCTGTGTGCGTGTGCGTGTGCGTGTGCGTGCGTGTGCACGCTGCCTGGGCGTCTGCCGCGTACTGATGCCTGCGTTCACCGTGTCTGGCGTGCCTGGCAGCTACCACGGCCCTAAGCCGATGATGGGCCCCAACCGCATCTGGGTGTCCAACCACACCTCGATGATCGACTACGTCGTGCTCTGCAGCTACAGCCCCTTTGCGGTGATCATGCAGCTGCACAGCGGCTGGATTGCATTCCTGCAGAAGCGTGTGCTGTCATCGCTGGGCTGCCTCTGGTTCAACAGGTGCGGCGACTCGACCACCATGTGCACGCATACCAGTAGCCTAACTCAGCAACAAACATCCCAACAGCACCTTTGTCCTGGCCTTGCATGTGCGGTCTGGCATGGTAGCAGCATATCAGTCCACGGCTGTTGCTACCCTGCATCTCAATCCAAATTGGGCTCTGCATGGGAGCATTGTCATGCGTGCTGTCCCCACGTTAGGCCCTGAGAATGTACCGTATTTAAGTGCTTTATCTTATTTCCCCGCGGCTGTGCAGGACCGAGGTGAACGACCGCCACGTGGTGGCGGAGCGCATGAAGTCTCACGTGTCTCGCCCCAACACCATCCCGCTGCTCATCTTCCCGGAGGGCACCTGCGTCAACAACGAGTACACCGTCATGTTCAAGCGGGGGGCGTTCGACCTGGGGGCAACCGTGAGTGCAGTCCCCAACGACTTCCCATTCTAGACAACCATGCTAGGCAACCCTACACCCTGCAGTTGGTGTGCACCTGTAATGAGGGACAGGGACTCTGGGTGCTCTGCGTGCTTGTCTGGATCACATGCGTTCTTACCAATTTGGGTCATAAGGTTTGCCGACCGCATTGCCACCTATCCGATGCCACACAAGACCAGTCTGGCTCATGTGGTGATGTGCATTCCTCGGGTCATGCCACACGGACGCTTCACAGTTCACGTGGGGCCTTCCCCTCCATCCTCTCGTATGCGGACATGCTGGTACAGTGCGCTTTGTACCCTCTGCCGCCATACGTGCACAGGTGTGCCCTGTGGCGATCAAGTACAACAAGATCTTCGTGGACGCGTTCTGGAACAGCCGGCGCGAGTCGTTTGGCACGCACCTGCTGCGCCTGCTGACGGCATGGGCGCTCGTGTGTGACGTATACTTCCTGGAACCACAGAACATCAGGCCAGGTGCGGCGATCATGCGACGGGATTTGGGGCTCTGGTCTCAGGATGGATGTGGTTTAGCTGGGTTTGCGCCTCTTTGCGCAAGAAAGGGGGTTTTCTGGTGTCTTCACATCTTGCTGGGGCGACCAGCCATGGCCTGCCATCGGAATTTGTGCTTGGCATGGATGCCGAATATGGGATGCCTGCGGATGGCGCATGCCCTCACCTGGCACCACAGCAGCGCATTCTGCTGGGGGCGTGTAGCTCCCTGCGGTGCCTCTCCCCAGTCTCCCCAACATCGTGGCTAGGCCACTGAGAGCATGCTTGCACCACTTGTGTTGCTGCTTGCAGGCGAGTCGCCGCAGGAGTTTGCAGGGCGCGTACAGGTGCGGCGTGCATGCCATGTTTCGGTTGCATCACACATTCATGGTGTGCGCCAGTACCTGCTTGGCATCCACCCACATGACAGGCAGCAAGTATCAGCAAGTCGTCTTGATCCACATGCTCCTCGCTGCCCACATTGTATCCAACCATGTGACTCTGGTGCAATCCTGCATGGTCAATCTTGGACACCGGGTCCTGCGACCCCTGCCCATCCAATCCCCTCAGCTCTCGCTGTGTGTGCCCTGCGCTGCGGCTGCTGCCTCGTGTGTGTGCGCACTGCGCAGGCCATGATCGCCAAGTACGCCAACCTGCGCGTTGTGCCGTGGGACGGCTACCTCAAGTATTACAACCTGGGGGAGAAGCACCCGGGGCTGATCGAGAAGCGCAGGTGGGTGGGTGCGTGCAGCGTAGGTGGGAGGGAGGGAGGGAGAGTGGGCTTGCCACTGTTTCAGCAAAGGCCAGCCCTCTGAGCACCACTTGAATTCGGGCAGTTTGCGCGTCCCACCACTGGACCTGGTGTATGCGGTGGTGCGAGCGCGTGAACAGGCCGAATTACAGTGGCGCTGAAATAGCTGACCTCCGGCGAGGCATTGGCATAAATGTGTGCTGCATGCTAGCATGGAGGAGCAGTACCAGCACTTCAGCCCTTGCACCGCACCCTCGACAATGCCTGCGCACTGGGATTGTACTATGCTGCACGCTTTCCCTGCTCGCTAAGTTCGTAGCGTATCAGCTCAAGTACGCTCCAAAAGGGGCTGCAGAACGTGGCTGATCTCATGCAACGCTGTGCGGCTTATGTTTGCGTTCGCAGGCGCGTCTTGGCAGACAGTCTGCGCGAGTACATCAGCTCCGCGGACGCCAAGGCGCCGGCGGCGCCTACGCAGTCACGCACATAACGCGCCTGGCTACATCAAATGCCACGCGCACTGATGGCCATGCTGTTCATGCTGGGGTGCAAGTTGCAGCACCACCGTTGGAACGGGGCCACGAGGATCGTTGGCCCACGTGGTGGGCGTGGCTGCAGGATGGTATGGATGTTTTGCGCCGCCCCGGAGGAGGTTGTGAGGTTGTGGGCCACCTGAAGCAGCACGGAGCTGCATGCATTATCACTTGCCAGCATCCGTGGGCGCCTGTAGGATGCCCGGTGGCGTGCAACCCTCGGACGGTGGCAGGGACAGTGCATGTGTGTGTACACAGTGCACGGTGGGTGAGCATCACTATTGCTTTACCATCATGTTATTCAGGTGTGATACGGCCTGTGCCGCTCAGGCTGTGGTGGCCTGTTTTTCTGCACGTCGCTTGTCACCAGCCCCATTGCTGGTGACAAGCGACACCCGCACACACCCGCCATCTTTGTACGTCAGGTGATATCACCCATGCACTGCGTGTTGGAGTGCACAGCCCGCACGCAGCACTCCTAGCTGCACGAGTTATGTGCAGTACCTGGTATGTAAACATTGGATAGGTGGCACTGCTGACAAGAGCATTCTGGGGTGTAGTGAATGCGTGAGGTGTCTCTTCCTGGTGGCATGCGTGCATAACCCGTCGTGCCTGTCGGCCGCGACTGGCGTGTGGTATAGTGTTTGTCCTGCTTGATGTCAGATGCCCTTGTTGGATGCAAAGCGTACTCGGAAGCGTACTTGCTTGGGTACTGCCTGCACGTGCGTGTTTGGGGGGGGGTCCGGCACGCTGCTGGTATGACCTCGTGGACACAAGCCGGCAAGCTTTGCGCCTGATCTCCATTCCTGTCTAGACTCTGTAATGCTCTTTGGGTGGTGCCTGCACTCTTCAGCATGTCCCTGCCCCGCATCCAACAGGGGGGTGAGTGGCCTCACCCAAGTGGATGTTGGACCCCTGAAGCATGCCTCTTCTGTTGGCAGCCTGAAGGCATAATAAGCGCGGCTGCGTCCCCGACACGCGCGACTTGTGCTATCAATCCGTTGCATACCGACATGGCCGCTGAGGCCGCGAGCAAAATGGCGGACCTTGCTGTTTCCGACGTGCAAAAGTCTTACGACCAGTTGGTCGCTGAGAAGAAGCCTTACTATGACAAGCGCATCCAGCTTTTCGAGCAGTACTGGCAGCGTGAGCAAGACAAGGTGGCAGCTGCTAAGGAAGCCAATGTGCCCATCAGTGTTATCTTGCCTGATGGACACACCAAGGCCGGCGTCAAGGGTGTCACTACCCCCATGGACATCGCCAAGGAGATCTCGGTCAGCCTTGCGAAGAAGATTGTGGTTGCTGAAGTGGATGGCAAGCCTTGGGACTTGATGCGTCCTCTGGAGGGTGACTGTGCGATGAAGCTTTTCAACTTTGAGGATGCTGAGGGCAAGGATGTGAGTACCCCGCAATCCGCCTAGTCGCCACGCGGAGGCTGGACCGGTGAAATCACAGCGACACGTGCGCTGGGTATGCAACCCAGCTGTTGTTGTTGCACTTGATACCTGCACATGAGAGGCAACCCAGCTCACCTGGTGCACCCTCCACCTGGGTATCAAGGCCTCCGAGGCCTGCGTCGTTATGTGGCAAGAACCTGCATCAAGTGTAGCAGCGCGTGGCGCCACCCTCAAGCACTTTGCAGTACGTGTCCAGGTCCACATACAATCATTGGGCTTGCCAGGGGTGCCTGCCCGTACACCAGACCGTTTCGTCGTCCACGAGCACAGCACCCGTCATCTGCCCGCACGAGGCCCATGACAGAATAACTCGTTATTTAAAGGCCGCCTGCTAGTCACCTGCTGGTTGCAGCAACAGCTGCTGTACTGCTTAGTGTCGTGCGCAACTGGCACAGCCATCAACGCGCCGAGCCCATATCCCCACCGTTACACTTTCCGTGAGCCACCGCCCAAACTGGCCAACCAAAACCACACCCCACACGGTCCCCAGTTCAATTCTCGTGTGGACCATCACACTGCACTGTGCCTCCTGCACTTCATCGCGCACGCTCCTGCAGGCGTTCTGGCACAGCAGCGCCCACTTGCTGGGTCAGGCACTGGAGCTGGAGTTTGGCGTGGACCTGACGATCGGCCCCTCTCTGGAGGAAGGCTTCTATTACGATTGCTTCCTTGGCGACCGCTCGCTGACGGATGCGGAGAAAGCAAAGGTGGAGAAGCGCATCGAGTCGGTGAGTGGCGTTGCACCTGCGCATACACACGCGTCCCTGTATTGTCGGTTGGTATGCGTTCTTACATGGATGCATGCATGCATGCGTTTGGGGAATGCACATTGTGGTTTTGCAACACACCCTGCACCTGCGTACCAGCTGGCGCCAGTTCGCAGCACAAACATGCATGGACGGCCTAACATGCATGGACGGCCTTTCATGCATGTGTTGGTCACACGCCTAGGCAGCGATTGTGCAGCCGCCAGTGGCCATATCCTCTGCACTACCACATTTCACCATCTGGTGCCCGTGCTGCACTCATGCATTCGTACTTGCCTCGAGGTTCGTTATTGTGTATGCCTGTATGGTCTTGACTAGTTGCCGCCTTATCGTCGTGGTGTGCTCATGTTCACCCACACTGACAGGCTATGAAGGCTGGGCAGCACTTCCAGCGCGTGGTGGTGACGCGCGATGAGGCGCTGGCCATGTTCCAGGAGAACAAGTTCAAGGTGAGTGTGCTGTGAGTGCATGCACCTGTCACACCCGTTAACCCTCCAACGTGCATATGATGCCTGATACTCGAATGCGTTGCGGACTCGCGGTGTTGGCACAGCACATCCCGATGTGTAGGAAAGCTGCCGTGCAGGGGCTGGCATTTCGGTTTTTGTGGTGTAAATTACCAAATTGGGTGCTAGTCTTGTGTGTCCTGGCGGTCTTTACATGTGTGGAAGCATCGTGGGGTGTGTATGGCTGAGCGATGCCAGCAAAGGGCAGGCGGGCAGGGATGGAGCGCAGTGCTCACGACAACACTGTGAGGGCGAGCCGTCCCCTTGGCTGAGACACGCACTAGGCCAAGCGTGCAATTTGAAACTCTGTTGCTGAACCAATACCCGATTACCTGATTGATTTTTCCTTGATCAATCAAACGGTGGATTGATCAAGAGCTTAATCACACACTTTTGCTGCACCGTGTCACCACATTGTGTGTGACCCAGATCGAGATCATCCAGGGCCTGGCTGCTGACGCCGTGATCACGTTGTACCGCGTGGGCCCCATGGTGGATCTCTGCTCCGGCCCCCACCTACCCAGCTCCAGCTACCTCAAGGCGGTGGGCGTCACCGCAATGAGCCGCGCATTCTGGAGAGGTGCGCGTGTGCGTGCGGTGGCCATTCCCGCATGCGCATTTGGCCCGCCTGCCACATGCTCTCGCCTCAGCATCCGCGCGCTTGAAGCTCTAGCGATTGACGTTGCAAACAGAGCAGAGGGCATTGAGCAGAACGGCAATGCCAGTGCTTAGTGCAGTGATTCACAGCGCTTGGTGCCCGATGCATGCATGCGAGTGCGTGATGTGCTGATGTCCCACGCGTTCCATCTCTGGTAAACAACCTGTTCCTACTGTGTCTGACGCGCACAGGCGACGTGAAGCGCGAGCCGCTGCAGCGTGTGTACGCCATCACCTTCCCCGACCCCAAGCAGCTCAAGGAGTACCAGCACAGGATGGAGGAGGTGAGGTGGGAAGGCGCAGCGCCGGCGCCTCGCAGCCACAATGTACTGGCTTCTCTGATCCCCGCTCTGGCGGGTCCTTCAGCCTCTGGCTGGCAAGCGGAATATAACCAACCATCAGCCAACAGCAACACTGTGCATGTCAGTATGTGGCCACAGCACACTGTGCACGAGTGATACCACTCCTAGTGGCCTATGATAAGGACAACATCTAGAGCGCGATTCGTCACCCATGGCATGCTGTGCACCGGACAAGCCCACATGCATTCGCAGGGCAAGCCCCAGGGATTAAATGCCACGACATCATGGGTAATGCATGCATTCGGTGAGAGCTTTCCGGTGGTACATACGGCATGCGCGGGCATGAGCGCGGGCATGCATGCCGGTGTACATGCGCATGCAGTCGTGAATTGCTTGAGCTGCACGGCGTGTGTCGCTGATGCGTTGCTGCAGGCCAAGAAGCGCGACCACCGCGTGGTGGGTGTGCAGCAGGAGCTGTTCATGTTCCACCCGCTCAGCCCGGGCTCCTGCTTCTTCCTGCCGCTTGGCGCGCGCATCTACAACAACCTCGTGTCGTACATCCGGTGAGCGACAATGCCACCTGCGCGTACCGTACTGCCTGATGGTTGGCTGGATGATACTTCCTATATGTGTATCCAGGGTGTAGACCGTCTGGTAGATGTAGGCAGGATCGTTGGCCTTAATCGGGCGCTTTCCGTTGGGTTTCGGTGGCGTAAATTCTGGGCGACGACTTGGGGGAGCTGCGTCACAACACCGGCACTCGCTGCAAAACGTGTTGCATCACCGTGTGGCACGCTCAGGGCATTGCTCCGGGCTGTCGAGGGGGCCAGCAGTGCTCAAGGTGCCACCGTGTTGTCATGCGATGCCGTCATTCGTACCGCGCGTGCCTGTACCGCATATGCTTGTAACGCATGTGCTTGTACTGCGTGTGCTCGTACTGCAGCGAGAAGTACTGGGAGTACGAGTATGAGGAGGTGATCACGCCCAACATCTTCAACTTTGACCTGTGGAAGACCTCGGGCCACGCGGACCACTACCGCGAGAACATGTTCAGCTTCGACATTGAGAAGCAGGAGTTTGGGCTCAAGCCCATGAACTGCCCAGGTCAGTACCGCTGTGCGCCGGGGACACAAATGGGTTGGGTAGGATTGCACACCGGACGCTAATTGTGGGCATCCACCCACAACAGTGCAGATGGGCACTCTGCACACGCCAAGGCGGGGTATAACTCCGCCTGCTGTGCGTGCGACGCAGCTGGAATGCTTGTCACCTCACACGACGCTTGTGCGTTGGTTTGCTGGTGACTGCATTCTGGTTATCTCAGCCCTCTAGCTGCCTCGCACTCAACCATTCATAAGCAAGCATGCACGGAAACAACGTAACGTTGTTAGATTGTTAGCAATACCGTTATCTGTGATGGTGCGTGTGCCTGCAGGCCACTGCTTGATGTTCGCGTCGCGCACGCGCTCGTACCGCGAGCTGCCGCTGCGGCTGGCTGACTTTGGCGTGCTGCACCGCAACGAGTACAGCGGCGCGCTGACGGGGCTGACGCGCGTGCGGCGCTTCCAGCAGGACGATGCACACATCTTCTGCAGGCAGGACCAGGTAGGCATATGACCATGAGTCCATGACCCCTCCATACGCCTGCGCTGGGCTATCTGGGGAGGTCTGAGTCAGGCGTGTGGTGGCGCAGTCATGACCCAAGGCACTGTGTTGTTGTGGTTTGCATTCGGCCTGCCAGGAAGCTCTAGGGCCACCCCAGGCAGCCATTCATTCTGTGGAGGGGAGGGGTGGTTTGCAGGGAAGGGGCGGTTTGCAGGGGAGGTTACCAGCAAAGGAGCCAAGCAGATATGGCCATGCTGTCGAAGCAGTAAGCGAGAAACAATGGATTCGCCTGACACCGACCCACACGGGTCTGGCTTGGGTCGACCCTGGGGATGCGCAGCCGATTGCACCTGCTGCTTGGGGCATGGGCATCCCCAGAGCATCTGAGAGCGCGGTGTGTTATAAGCGTCAAGTACAAGGCGTGAGGTTGTCGCAAAGGAGGGTGAGGAGCGGCTGCGCTCAGATCTTCCAGGTCAAAGGAAGGCATTTTGTCTGCCCATTTTGTTGCCCGCCACTCATCACTGCTACCCCCAACGTGCAACCCCCGCACCGCACTGCCTGCTTTGGTAGCGGTACCCTAGCCTGTAACCGTTCCCGTCCCCAGAACAAACCACACACCACCACGGTCCCGTGCAGGTGATGGCGGAGGTGCAGTCCTTCCTCAAGCTGCTGGGCGACGTGTACGGCGTGTTTGGCCTGGACTACACCATGGCCCTCTCCACGCGCCCCGAGCACTTCCTGGGCGAGCGCGAGGTGTGGGACAAGGCGGAGGCCGCGCTGACGGACGCGCTCAACGCAACCGGCCTGTGAGTACCAATACTGCACACACATTTGCGTAGGGCAAGGAGACTGGCACTGTTACGTAACACTGTCATTGAACATGCATGTGTGGACCATCGGCAAGCATTCACGGCTGAAGATGCAACCATGCAGGACGAGCGCGCCTAGTGCTGCTGGCTGCATCGTTCGATGTGCATGCCACTCCCCATGCAAAGCCTTCACAGAAAGCCTAATGCAATTTGGTGCGTATGCGTAAGGATAGACACTGCCCCTGACGATGGCGAGGGAGGTGTCTGGGCTGATCACTGCGGTTGCTGTGTGTTTGGTGGTGCGTGTCACTGTAGGCCGTGGGTGCTCAATCCTGAGGACGGTGCGTTCTACGGCCCCAAGATCGACATCACCGTGTACGACGCGCTGCGGCGCAAGTTCCAGTGCGCGACTGTGCAGCTGGACTTCCAGCTACCCATCCGCTTCAACCTCGAGTACATGAGCGAGACCGGTGGGTGTGCAGCACGTGCTGCTGGTTAGGTGGCTTACGCAGTTGTCCTCGCCTGCTTGCTCGCCTGTCACGCGGCTTGACTTGGAACGGTGTCTCATGTGCGCAGCGGCACAGAGTGTTTGTAGTACAGCCTGGCGCCTCGCCTGCCATCTCGAACAGAAGTGCACAACTTTATGGCCTGTCCCATGCCGGTCACGGCTTTACGCAATGCATGTCTGTGTATGGTATTGCAGGCACGTTTGAGCGGCCTGTGATCGTGCACCGCGCCGTGCTGGGCAGCGTGGAGCGCATGTTTGCTATCCTCACGGAGCACTACGCCGGCAAGTGGCCCTTCTGGCTCAGCCCGCGCCAGGTCAGTACAGCAGTACAGCGGTATAACAGCACAGCAGCACACTAGGATTATTTACTGTTGCCATTTTTTGAAGCCAGGAATCGTCCTAGCATGCATGATCAATGCCTGGCTTGCCCAACGGGGGGTGTAACTAAGAATGCGGTGGCTTTGTCGAAGGGTTCTCAAAGGGGAATGCAGACTCTGGCCCGATGTGTTTTGTGGTGCAGGCGATGATCGTGCCCATCTCCGAGCAGACGACGGCGTACGCCCAGCAGGTGCGCGCCAAGCTGCGCGCTGCGGGGCTGTTCGCGGACGCTGACACGTCGGACCGCAAGATGCAGAAGAAGGTGAGGATGGTGTGCCCGCGCAGGCCCGCGGGGTGTTTTGCAGTAGCCACGCGCCATGCGCATGTGCTTTGATAGCGTGATCGTGGCTTGGGGGCAATGGTGGCCGCCGGTTGGTCGATGTTGACTCCTCCTGGTTCAAAGGCTGATTGCACCCAACAGTACCGATGTGGGCTATTCTGCGCCGTGCGCTACCTGTTGTACTCTTTGCTGTGTGCAGGTGCGCGAGGCGCAGCTGTCGCAATACAACTACATCTTGGTGGTGGGGGAGCAGGAGAGCAAGAACAGCACCGTCAACGTGCGCACGCGCGACAACGTGGTGCACGGCATGTTCAGGTCGGTGGCGAGCTGGGGGGGGAAGAGCTGCCAACACTCTGCGAGTCTCATTGACGGTGCATTCATAAGCTTTTGGACATGTGGGCTTGGTGTTGACCGAGAACAAGCTACAAGGTAGCCCTTATGCTCCTCCGCTCCTTTTGCCCCCACCCAATTCACATAGTTGGTAGTCACTGGTTTGGGCTGCTGGCCTGACGAGGCCCTGATTGATTCATGTGAATGCTCACGAGTGTGTTCACCTGCTGTGTTGGGCCTGCAGCCTGGATGACGTGATCACGCTGATGAGGGAGGAGAAGGACAGCAGGTCGCTGGCCAGCAAGCTCAGCGGGAAGGGCAAGCCGGCAGAGCCCTCGCAGGCGGAGGACGGCGCGGAGGCGGCGCAGGCATGAGCCTGGCCGACGATTACGCATACGGACGAATGCGCACATGTGTGGACACGCGTCATCCCTGCATGCATGCGTGCGTAAAACACCATGGCTGAAAAGCGGACATGCTCTGAACCGGATGTGGCCGTACCTGCCAGCTGTGTGCTGCTCCAGGCATGCCCTAGGGATGCACATGCGGTCCTGACCTTGCCTTTTACCTGGCTGTTGGCGTGCAGCACCCGAAGGCACTGTGCTACCACTGGGCGTGCGCCCGCCGTCGTTTGACCCTGCTGGCTTCACCCGATGACTGCATGCCCAACTCCCTTAACTCCGTTCATGCGTTTCAGACATGCGTGCTGCCCACATCGGCACATCGCCCTCATCATTTCGTCCCATATGGTTTCCTCGCAACGCACAGATGCACCGTAATGTGTCATTCAGCAACTGGGAGTGGCCAAGCAGCGAGACTTGGAAACATGTTACGTGATGCCAAAACTGCTATTTCAGTACCGCGCTGCTCCCAGGATTGCCTTCTGAATGATACAGGACTACACACCCTGTCTCCCCCAGTGACGGCAAGTTCAGGAAACGTGTTCTATCATGCTTGCACGATGGCGATGCCAGTGCAAGGGTCTGGCCTTGGTGCACGTCTGGTGCCAACCTTGTCAAAGCTGGAAAATGCTGTCCTTGTGACTCGTCAACGCCACAGCTGTTACATCGCCCAACATCAAAGACAAAAGTATCACAGTGCAGCGCACACCACAGCTCTGAACGCCGCTCCGACCCTGCACCCAGCCCCTGACCTCTTCACTCACCTTTCCAACAGCTACTGCCCCTTCTGTGTGGTAAGCCTTCAGCGTTCTGAGACAACAGGTGGCTATGGGTGGGCTCTGGCTTCACCACAGTCGCCTGATGGCAAGCGACAACCCCAGCCAGCAGGCTCAAGCAAGGGACTCAAGGAGCAGCTGTTGGTGTCAGTTCCCCTGGAAATTTGCTTGAGCCACATCTTAGCAGGCTGTTGCCCTGAGGTCTTTGCCAGTGCTGTGCTCAAGCCAGTTCTTGACGATGCGACGCTGGACTGGGCGGCCAAAATCGGCATCGTGCTCTTATGGGCGGTTCACCAGCCGGAGCGAAGCAGGGTCGGTGCGTTCTGGAGGAAATATCGCCAGGTCATGCCCTACCTTGAAGCACTCACGACACCGCTGGTCATGTCGCCGACACAGCTGGCACTCCTACAGGCAAGCACGGCTAGAGTGATGCTGCCACTGTGAACGGTCAGAGCTCTGACCACATGTGAGCTATGACACGATCTTGGCGAGTGTGACGCAAACAATTTGGAGTGGTGCACAGCATACAAAGTACACACTGGACTCAAGGTCAGGACCACCCCATGAAAAGCCAAAAAGACGTCCCCCTGCAAGACGTCCCCCCTCCGTATCATGCTCGTCCCCATCGCATGCATGACGGAGTTTAAATGCAAATCCGAAATAAGCTGCCCTGTTGTATTGCAGGACCCTGAGCTGCAGTACGAGGCCCTGGCATGGCAGGCGCAAGTGGATGCCGCACACAGCACCTACGTAACATCGCCCACCTTCTTTCAGGTCAGTCCGAGTCCGGGTCCGTGTCGCTAGCGTGGTGAACTGGAGCTGCTGGCACGGCCCAACGCACACCCCTACCAGTGCACATGCACCTCCTCCCGCCTGTGCAACACCTCATGGCTCCAGTATTGCCACTGAAGAGCGCAGCGTGTTTGCGTTGCCCTGCATGGCCATATCCATGCCCTTGCTGCGGAGGTCCCGGGCTTTGTCCTACTTCCACAAAACCGGCGATGCCCCACCACCTAGCGCTGCTTGTGCGGCTTGGTGGTGCAGGAGTGCGGAGGCGCTGCCATGGCTGCTAAGGATCTGCGCTGGGCTGTAGCGCTCGTGGAGAGCCGCGCCTTTGCAGTGCTGGGGGTGCGCAACTGACACACACACTGCAAGGATTTGCGCTTGCCTGGGTTGCTGTCACGTCAGTCGGGCAGCACCCCTCCAATGAAAAATGCACTCGGAGGCTGGTGTGCATGCCAAAATCGAACTGTTTGTCAATAAGACACAAGCAGAGGGGGCAACCAGTGGCTGCCGCATGCTGGTGTGTGTTGGCCTGCAGGACGATGGCGTGCCTCAGCAGGCGTTCGTACCCTTCCTGGACACTGCCAATCACGCACCGCGTGCGCCGACGCACCACAGGGTCACGCGCAGGCCACACGCCCAGCTAAGAGGGTCGCAATCGCTAGGCAGAGATGCGCAAGGGGCGCTCGGCACCTGCGCAGCAGAGCAGCGCCACTGCGTGGACACATTTGATATGTTCCTGCTGCTCTCAGAGCATGCGCTTTGGAATCAGCGGTCAGACCAGGGAGAGGTGTTCATCGACTACGGCAATAAGACCAACAGGTGAATATTGTGACTTGAAATCCAGGTGCGCAGCAGCACGTGATGCATAGGCACATAGCGCAAGGATGCAGCGCTTCACATAGTACTTGAGCGCACCTCTCCACCCATAGCCTCGCCCCCGTACCCCCATACATGCTTCTTGCTGTTGTGTGTCTGATTCGGGTACTTGTATAATGCTGCACCAACATCGCGTGTCAGTCAAAATCAGGCCATGCTTCCCGCAGGTATCCCCAACGCCTGCATGCAGGCTGCCGTGACATGTACCGCTCACTCATGAATGCACTGTACTGACCTGTGCAGGCAGCTCATGCAGCAGTACGGATTTACCATTCCTGGCAACCCATTTGAGCGCTTGCCCCTAGCCGCGTGGGTTGCCACGGATGCAGCCAAGATCGACAAACGGCCACGCATGCAGGGGGACGGGACCGCAGCCACTGAGACGACGACGCAACAGCCTCAGCCATGCACAGCTGTTCCAGCTATGCTGGGGATGCAGCTTGGACACGTGGGTGCTGCTGCACAGAATACTCGCACTGCCAAGCAGCACACCAGTTCCCAGCAGCCAGTACGCATGTCTGCAGGGCTGATGACGGGCGATCATGGATACAGTGGTTATAATGCAGACGGCCGGATCCAAGATCAGGAGCATCCACCACAGCAACCATACCGCCAGGAGCACCAGGAGCAACAAGAGCGCGGTGGGACGAGCTGGCAAGAGCCTGAGCCGGCGCTGCGCCTGCCGCGCATACGGCGCTCGATCGTCACGGAAGCTGCCGAGCAGCTGCTGGCGGACATACGCCTCCACCTCCTGCCGAGGCTGCAGCACCGCTCCCACCCACCACCACCAGCGCTATCAGCATCATCCCCACCATCCGCATTACTGCAGCTCCCTTATCTCACATGCCAAGATGCAAGTGTGCATGCACATGCGGGCACATTGCAATCGGGGGTCCAGGTCGCAGCCTGTGACACCCCCAGCGACTCTTCCAGGCTCACCAGCAGCAGTGAGATCTGTCCGCAGCCTTCTTCCATAGTCCTGCTTGAGCAGTATCTGGGGTTGTTTGAGCTGGACGCGCCAATTGCATCAGTATCAACTGCAGCACATCCACCGGCGTCTGACACACAACTGGGCCTGCAGCAGGATCAGCAGCAGCAGGGCGAGCAGCAGCTGCAACTGCTGCCGTCATGCAGTGATGACGCGCTGAGGAGTGTGCAGCAGGCATGGCTGGGCAGTGAGGAGGTGTGGGCGGCGCGGCTGAGGAGTTGCACTGCCAGCGTGCTGGATGCATGCGGCTGGAGGTGAGGGGCGGCGCAACCGCGTTCCGAAACACATGTTGGGTTTGCACCCGGCCTGTCCGTTGCATCCAGATAGATTACAAGTGCCACTAGTCCTGCCTGGCTAGATGCTGCTGTGTGGCTGATTTGCAACCGACCGAAGCGTCGTTGCCATGCTGGTCAGAATGCAGCAGCACCAAGCTTGCTGACTGCCCTGTATGCGTGTGTTTAGAGTTGGTTGGTTCCCGTGGGGCCATGCAGTGTGCTTTCCGTGGGGCCGTGCAGTGTGGTTATGTTATGCGTGATGTATGCGTGTGTGTGTTGTTGTTCAGGAGCATGGCGGAGCGCCAGAGCATCACCCTGCAAGGCGAGCAGTACAGCGTGGACCTCATGGCGGCCAGCGTGGACCTCAGGCTCCCCCTCGGCATCGCCCGCGCAGACACCTCGTCCGCGCCATCGCCTGCAGGCGGTGGCCGTTCTGGCACTGGCCCTTCGGGTGTTGACGGGGATGGCACTTCTGCGGAAACAGCAAGCACCACCACAAGCACAAGCACAGGTGCTGATGGCGTGACGACTACAAGCAGCATCGCTCAGGACCTGCGGCTGCTGGCGGCGCTGCAGCTGGAAGCTCACACAAGCGCTTCAAGCATTGGCGGCAGCGGCATGAACACCGGCAAGCCTGCAACCTTCCAAGATTGCCTGGACGATGTCTCTGACGATGACGCGCTGCTGTGCACTCCTCCTCAGAGTGAAGGTCAGCAGCGAGGGCTGCTGCGTGATGGCGCGGACGCCGCGCATGCAAGGCGTGCCGCAGCGTGCGTTGCGTCGCGGCTTGAGCGCAAGCTGTTGCTGGCCGCCTGCGCCGCATTGCTGGCCGCGCTGCGGCGAGCTGTATGAGCTGCTGCTAGTGGCTGGGCGCAACCAGTCCAGGCGCTTGTTTTCCACAGGAGGTTGCAGTCGCTGCAGCCCGTCATCCTTGACAAGCAGCACGGGGAGCTTGTGAGGAGTGCTAGCACAATCTAGATGCTGAGGCCGCCCCTTTTTGATTGCGCAATCGCCGAGCGCATCACAGCAGCAGCACGCTTGGCATAATAGATGCGCCAAGCCACCAAACTGGTGAAGTGCCGCTGACTGCAGATCAGATTTCCTAATTTGTACAGAATACTGTTACTGTGCTACACCGCTGCTGTGCACTGGCTGTGCATGCATTCTGCATGTGCGGTGTAAGGACAGATCCATTCGGCGGATGAAAGGTCATCGTCATGCATGACAGCACAGGATGTGTGTCAGTGATGTCAATGCTTTCGCCACCATGCTGCACCTAGGCTTGTACAAGTAGTAACCCAAAAGTTCACGCCGCTACCGTGCAGATGTGCACTTCGCCAAATGAAATTGGTCATTGCCGCGCGTTTTCGTTAAGAAGGTATCAGTCGTCCGATCCACACATGCTGTTGCCCGGTAAATACATCGACAACGCGTGGTGTGCCTTGTGTTGCAGTGGGTGAGTGGGCCACATAGGATACTCTGCGGGCTGAAACACCAGCCCCAACTTCAAATGCCAGGGGGTAATGTGCCAGAACAACCACCACGGTTGTATTCGGTGACCTCAATTGCGTCAGGTCGGGCATACATTCACGCATACTGGCGGGGTTGCGCTTAGAAAAGCAACGCAGGCCGAGGCAACACAGGGCACGAACACACGCCGATAGCTGCTGGGCTTGCCGTTGCAACAACGAAGATGGGAACGGCAGCACAACCAGCCGGACAACCCATGCACATGATCGCTTGTTCAGTTGTTATCAATGGAAACCATCACCGATGCCTGTGGGTGAACGAGTGCCAGCCACCCGCCAACGCCAACCAACAACCATATCATGCTATGCTTCCAGCCTGCACCATATCATCTCCCCAGTGTCTGAATGGGGTGCTGAGAGCCTGACGCAGTACCTGTACGTGCCAGTACAGGCACTACCCACAGGCCA
This sequence comes from Chlamydomonas asymmetrica, assembly GCA_001662385.1. Lineage (NCBI taxonomy): Eukaryota > Viridiplantae > Chlorophyta > Chlorophyceae > Chlamydomonadales > Chlamydomonadaceae > Chlamydomonas > Chlamydomonas asymmetrica. The sequence continues at coordinate 228,608 of BDDA01000045.1, forward strand.
CCGCCGCCCCTGACGTTCCCATCACCATATTGCTCACAACGCCCAACTACATCAACCCTGCAGGCTCGACCGATGAATGTAACCGCCCAGCTCGCTGTGACAGACGCCTAGGGCGCCGCACACAGGGGCAATAGCTATTGCCGCAAGAGCAGCAAACCACGAAGGGCCTGCGCTGCTCACTGCTCGCGACTGGCGGTGGGGGTGGGGGTTCAGCTGGGAGGGCCGTAGAGTGAAGACCGCTGAGCGGCCGCCACATCCCCCATCGGCGCGGCGCCCACGCTGTGGGCCGCACCCAAGGGCGGAAACGCGAACAGCCCCTGCCTGTGCAGCAGAGGCTCAGTGCTCCCGTCAGGCGCTGACGCAGCTGCTGCGTACAGGCCGGAGGTGGAGTGAGGGACCCTGAGCGTGCCGTGTGTGCCGTTGACGGTGGCGGCGGGCGCGTTGTTGGTGGGTGAGTTGGAGGTTACGTAAGGAAGCAGAGGCGGGCAGAACACGCGTGCCAGCACGCCAAGCACCCACACCCTCATTGGCAGGATATAGTTATCGCTCAGCTCCTGCATGCATGCAGACAAGCAGAGCGCATTCAAGCCCACGCCGGTGCCGGCGCATGAGACATCCCTCATACAAGTCCACTGCTCTGCTGCTAACAACATGCATATACTATTGGAGAGGATACCCTGCATGCAGACAAGGATATGCAAGGAGGCGCTACGGCTGCCACAGGCCAACGCAAGTCACATACTACAGGTCAGGCTGGGAAGGCAAATGAATGAAACAATGTATGGTTGTATACACGTGTGGCGTGAACCACCCACCTGCAATCCGAAAGGGAGGTCGTACACGGCCTTGATGGCAGGATCCTTCCGGGGGTCATATGGCGGCGGCCCCGTGGGCAGCAACGGAGCGCCAGCCAGCGTCACGGGCGTGGCGCCGAAGGGCGGCGTGCTGGGCCCATCGTCTGCGCCGGCACCGGCGCCGGGCCCGTCTGCGTCTTCGGACGCCGCCCAGGCGTCGGGTGCCGCCAGCAGCGCCCAATGCGTCAAGCCGCGCTCCTCTGGAGTGCCCTGCAGCGCGCACGGCGAAGGCGAGGGTAAGCGAACTTAAGTAGCGTTGCCGTCAGAGCATCAATGGTACAGCATCGAGGTGTACCGTACTTCACGAGTTGAACGTTGTTGGGGGCCGCTGGTGTAATGCCTGCCATGTACACGGCCCGCTGGCCGACAGCAAGAGCTCTGTCAGGACGCGAATCGCTCCCACAACACAGTGAATGTCGCCCTTTTGCTTCCTCTCAGGACCAGCCCAAGGCGCAGCACAAGCGGCGTGACGCAGCACAGACAGTACAACGCTCGTGCAGCTTCAGTGAATTGGCTGAACGCAGGCTCAATAGCAGCAGCAGTCAGGTTGATGCAAGTCCAGCTGTGCAGTGTGCAGTGCGCCGTGCCTTCCGTACGCACCTTGATCGTGTTGTCCAACACCAGTGATATCAGCAGCGCGATCACCATGGCGGTGTTGCCCACCATGTTGAGGATATCTGCACACACCCACACACAGCGGCGCAGCAAGCAGCACGGCACCGCCACACAACTCTTCCACCACAATCGTGGAGTCACACGCATGCGAGTACAGCTGTTTACGGTTACAATGCAAGCCTGAGGCGAGCCGAGCTCCTGTCTGGAGCGAATTATTGCTTTGTGTAGCGAGCAGGAGGACCGCCGAAACCATCGATGAGGACAAACGAGTATGGTACACAGCTGAGGTTGCAGCTAGCAGCTAGCACCGACTAGCTCAAAAGCTTGACGCACCGTTCAAGCTCTTGAAGCCGGTGTCGACGGGGCCGTGGCCGTGCTCGGCCTCGTATCCAGCGAAGAAGGAGGGCACGCTGAGGCCCATGTAGATGGAGAACCCGACGATGAAGAGGTTGCGGCTGCTGTTCATGTCGGTGTATTGAAGGTTTGAGATGCCCACCTGTACGGCGGTTGGCGCAGCCAAAACGACACCCGTCAAGCGGCATACAAGCGCGCTTGCAAGGAGCAGAGATGTAAACAGCACGTTTGCAGGCTTTGCAGGCTTGCCCGTGCGCGTTCAAGACCATAACTATGGTCATGTGATGACTGACAAGGCGGGCCCTGGCCCGGGTCCTGGCTAGAAATACACGCTGAGAATAACCATCAACGCCAACCAGGCAAGATTGCAGCATCGGACACAGTTGAATGCATACTGGTTGCGCAATCCACACTCTAGTCCTTCCCTCAGTTGTATAACAGCGGCTGCGTGTTACGGATCTGTCAATATCATTGCAACAATTCGCACGGCCGGGTGCAGGACGTACCGCTGCGATGAGCCCAAACATGCAGCAGAAGAGTCCTGAGATGATGGGGTATGGGATGGTGGCGAACAGCGCGCCAAACTTGCCGAACACCGCCAGGCCCATCATGATGAAGGCGCCGGTCTGGACCACGCGCCTGCTGCCAACCCCCGTGATGCCTGTGCGCATGAGCAGTGTGTTGGCATGGCATGGCAAGGGATTGTGAGAAGCACAGCTGACTCACAGCCAAAGTAGGACAGCGCAGAGACGATGGAATGGTGGGTGCAAGCGTGTTGGGCCCTCTAACCATCTTGCAGCGGCGTGCGCCAGGATTCCAAGCATTGTGAATTTGTGACACAACATAGCATGCACAGAGCCGTGTCCATGCTCAGTGCACGCGCACGTGCACACGCTCAGACGTGATTGCTGGTGGTGGCCTCACTGATTGATGGGCTCTGCCACCACAAAGCCGATACTGTGCCAACCAGTCAATCAGTCCGACAGTTTACATTCTGAGGGTGTCGCACCTCACCAACGGTCCCAGCGCAGCTCGGCACAATCATGCTGTTTGGGGATGATTCAACTAGGCATGGCGTGTTAGAAGCAAGGCATAGTGTGTGGCTACTGTGTGACTGCTCTCATGCGTGGCTGCTCTCATCTGGCCTCCGCTTTCTCACCGATGGCCCCGATGTTCTCCGCGTACGAGGTCGTGCCGTTGCCAGTGCCAAACATGCCTGACATGAGGCAGCCCAGCCCCTCGGCGCCGATGCCGCGGCTGATCACGTACGGGGGAGGTACGGGCGCGCCGCACATGCGTGCGCACGCATAGTAGTCGCCCGTCTACAACAGCATGAGAGCATCATACGGCAACACATGCAGCACATCTTACGTGGGCCAAAAGGCAGAACCGAGGAGTGGGTAAGCATCATGCACGAGTAGACATCACGCAGCAACAGGCATGGCGGTGCATGCATGTGCGTAAATGCCATGCAGGCGTGCGCAGGCTCCTGCCCTGCGTGCAGGATTTGAGCGGCCATGGCTCAACCGGGTTACAAGACTGAATTGCATGGTCAAGGTGCTCAATCGCGTAGACCAGGCAGTTTGCAAGCCACGTAAGCTCACCGATTCGATCATCGCTGCCAGAGCACCGCTAGCCATAGTAATGATGGGAGCTGCCCGGAAGATGGGCCATCCCCATTGGAACGGGTACGGTATGTAAATCCAAGGCGTCACCCGCAGCACCTGCCAACACACGCACCGTGCACCACAGCAGGGTAAGTGGCAACACACACTACTCCCAATCAATGAGGTCAGCCGCAGAACAGACTGTTCGGACACCAGCAGCCAGTAGCAAGCGCGTGTGCAGCTCGTCAACTGCGTTTGGCGTTTCCATGGCTGACCATCCGAAATGAATGCACAGTACACGCACGTCAGAGAGGGTCAGGGAGGGTACGGAGAGGCACCCACCTCTGTGTTGTCCGTTCTGCATGCAGCCTGCCTAGCCTCAGACGCGTTGTCATACACTCCGGATGCTGTCAAGATGCCTGCAGCATGCCATGCAGCAGCCATGCAGCGGAAGGGCAGATCTGTTGCGAGAAGAACCCGTGTGACTACATGGTCGATTGAATCTCTTTGTCTCATAGCCTCAAGGACCACTAGTGGATCGGATGGATGTGTTTTCTGCAGCGTGTGTGGCACGTGCGCACGCCGATACATTGCACGCGCCAGTAGCATGCATTCAGGAGCACACTAGCAGGGATGCTTCAGCCTCGTGCTGGCGTTCCCGGAGGTGGCAGCCATTACGCACTCGTGCGCACCGCCGAGCCAACCAATCCCAAGGCGCAGGGTGTATGGGAGCGTGTTTCCACCGTCACCGCGGCGGTCAGCAACGTAATCAATCGTGCCAAGGCGCGTTTTCAGCCGGTCACCCGCTGCCCCCACCCAGCACATCATAGCATTCTCCCTTCTGTAGCCCCCATCATCACACTAACCCCTGAAGCCCTGAACCCGAACCCCTTAATCCCCCCTGCTCTCCCCCTGGTCTCACCTGCCAGGCTCCAAGCGGTGAGGATGGACATGAGCACCGGGAAGAGCTCAAACAGCCGCACACGCCCCACGCGCGGGAGCGGCACCGCTATGTGACGCAGCACCTGGCTGAACATGATGACGAACATCATGCTGAGCAGGCCCTGCTCCATGCATTTCGCCACGCCCGCAAAGCCGCTAGCGTACAGCGATAGGCCCACCATGGTGACGGTGGGTGTGACGACGACGGGCGATATGAACCTCAGCAGCACACCCATGAGTCCGGAGTATCCCACCAGTAGGGCCAGCAGGGAGGCCCCCATGATGGACCCCTGCAGCTCACGCATGGTGTACTGCAGAGGCGCAGTACAGGGGGCATCGGTGCAAATGTCAGTACAGGCAGTACAGGCAGGAGATGACCATGCATGGCGTAGAGGTGGAGGTGGCAAAGGCAGGCAGGGCGAAGGAGCGGGAGTAGGCACAGCAGCCTTAAGGCGTGGCGTGCCACCAAAGCACAGGGTGGTTGACGATGTGGGTCACAGCCTCGCATGGTCGCAACAAGCACACACAGGCGCGCATTACGCATGCAAACAACACAAGGAGGGGGAGATGCTACCTGGATGTAGCCTGCTAGGTGGGTTGAGGTACATAGCTGGTGCAGGCAGAAGGTCACGCTGCCCCCCCGCCGCCCCCCCCGCCTGTATGCTCACTCACGATGAAGCGGTCGTGCTCCGAGTCGAATGCGTGTGTTGCCTGGATGAGCGCAATGATGCTGAAGGCCGGCTTGAGGAAGGAGAAGGAGCCTCCCTGGATGATCGGCAAGCGGTCCCCGATGGTGGTCTGGATCAGCGTGTTGATGCCGCTCACGAAGAAGATGCTGCAAGGCAGCAAAGCGGCGGATGCAGGCGCACACTGTGTGGTAGGCAGGCGGGTGGGTGAGTGGGCACTCACGGCGCAGTTGAGACAGCCCGGGGCAAGGATTGGGTGAGCGGCTCAAGCCATGGGGGTCTGCTTGGGAGCAGCGCAGAGAAAGCCGGAGGCGAGATAAGGGCATGCGAAGCGGGATGGGCGGATGCACGGTTGACGAAAAAACAAACGGTGGACGATTGACACATGTCTGTTGCGCACACCGTACATGCTCCCCGCCCACTCACGTCTGCACAACGCGTGCTTGGTCTTCATTGAGGGCAACAGGAACGAGACACACGCACACGCACAGATGCCATCAGTGCCGGGTTCACGAACGGGCAACGTCACAACACAACAGCAACTGCAGAAGCAGCAGGCAGTGTGGTTTACCTTGCTTGTCGCCTCCCATCGCTGGAACAAGCAGCGCAGGGATGAGGATAGTCCCGCCAAGCATTGTAAGGTAGTGCTGCATCGGGCCACGCAAGCGCCGACACGGCAGTGACAACAGCACGTATCAGTACTTAACAGTCCAAATATAGCTGTTTCCCCACTTTGCTGCAAACAGTAGCAAGTGCTGCGAGTCTGCCCCACCTGGAATCCCAGAAATGCGCACACTTTGGCAGGTGGGATATCGTTCACTTTGTATAATAAGCGCTTCGACAAGTCCAGCGTGTCCGTGTCCACCACGCCGGCTGCAGCCTCCTCCTCATCTACCACGTGATCTGTGGGACAGGGTCAGGCTGATGTCTGTGCTTGATGCGCCGTTTCGATCAGTGTGAAGGCGCAACCAACCGCAGGCAAGCGGCCCCTGGCCAAACGCTCCTCGCACCGCGCAAGCAAGCCCAGTTCACCTTACCAGGCACGAGGAGGCTCCGCAGCTTACTAAGCTCGTAGGCATCCAGGCCTGCCTCGAGACTGGGGCGGTTGAGGGGCGCCCCATGCGTTGGATGGTGGGGGTCAGCGAGCGACAAACGTCTCCTACCCAGCAGCGCAGCTGCCTCCCAATCAGACTGAGACTGTCCCATCGCGTTGGAGCCTTGCCTCGACGGCCTGTCTGACGCCATGGCGTGCGCCTAACACAGGTGGGTCACGCTTGGCTGTCAAGTGGGTGGCGTGCGTCAGAGGTGGGCGAGGGAGTGTCTGCAAGACATTGTGGTGCTTTTGCAGGCGAAGCGGCTTCTTGAAGCTGTTTTTAAGCATCCAAACCCAAGCTTTACCCCAGTTGTCCTTGACTGGTCCTGGCGGTGTACGATGCTGGGAATCATCGCCATCCGCGATGCCGTTTGCAACGACATGGATTCCGTGTCAGTGGCATGACACCATAATTGTACGCGTGCGCACATACATACAATGGGTGTACACAACACCTAAGCTTGCATGACCATTTGCTCATGCAAAGCCGTTCTCACCTGTTCAGCCTCGCAGATTCATGAAGCACGGTGAACCCATCAACAGCTCTGAATCCCCAACGCACGCTTACACCATGACCAAACAGCTTGGCGTACACACATTGATCACCACAAATCCGCTCACACAATTCGTGCATGCCACACTTTGGGTGCACCACATGCATCGGGCCGGAAACCCCAGAATGCTCCCCCCCCCCCCCCCCCC
>BDDA01000045.1:236463-250014 GCA_001662385.1 Chlamydomonas asymmetrica
CGCCACATGCATCCTGCGCATGCAGCTGATGCAGGGTGGGCCGATCCATGCTGCACCCCCGTGGGTCAGTACTGCACGCCACCAAGGTCGCCAACTCACCTGAGCCATCGTGCCAGCCAGCATTGGTCCATTTCTGGATTGCTAGAGTCAAGCTGCCTAGCAGCATTGAATTTGCCAGCAGAGTACCCCAGCAGGCAACACACGCACGTTCAGGGGGCTCCACACCCGTGTGCAAGACACCCGACCCTAACAAAAGGACTCTTCACCAAGCGAGGATGGCTTCGTCGCCTCCACTGGACGAAGGCGCCATCGATGCTGCGCAATTTCGGGGGCTCAGCAACCAGAGCGCGTATGAGACCGCGGCGCAGCAGCAGCAGCAGCGCGGCGAGGCTTACGGTGAAGCGCTGCAGCCCCAGCACGGCCCCACCAAGCAGGGATCCTCCGACCTCTCCGCAGGCCTGTCCACTGCTGCCACAGCAGGGTCCGAGGTGGCGAGCTTGGCTGGCCGCGAGGGCCTGCTGAGCATCGGCGGCGGAGGCGGGAGCGTGGGCAGCACTGGCGCTAGCGCCGGGCACGCGCCCGCCACCAGAGCACGATGCGTGCACGAGGCGCTGCTGAAGGACAGCGTGGCAGCAAGCTATTTTGCGGAGGGAGAGAATGAGCTGTTGAGCCAACTGAAGCTGGAGGTAGGTACGCCCCCGCGCGTGTGCACAAGCGTGGCGAATTGCTGTCCGCGGTTTTGCACCTTTGCTGTTGGCAGGGCTTGTCTCGTTTGCTCTGTGGTATGCAGTGGTGAGACAGCTGAGCGTGCCTCCCTACTGGGCCTGCCAGGCTGGGTGACACTCACACGTAGTGTCAGTCACGCGCTTTCCGCGGCAGGTGGCACCTGTGTTCAACCGCGTCAGGGTGGGATGTTGTTGGCCCCTGTGGTCCTGTTGGGTGGGTCCTGAGCACATCCCCAACCGACCCCAGCACCACACGTAGGCAGCAGGCGGCCACGTGCATGTGATGGTGCGAATTGCTCTGCTGCAGGGCATTTTGCACCTTTGCATCGTGCGCTACGCGTGCAGCGTGCGCGTATGCGTGCCTGTGTGGTCATGCACCCTGGATCGGTCCGTCTGAGCCATCATGTGCGATATGGCGCGTGTTAAGCGCGTGTTGAGCCGTATCAGGTCATGTCCACAGCAGACCACATCTGCATCACCAGCCAGGCACTGCAACATGGCTGCATCTGCTGTGCTGGTGCTTGGTGCACATGACCCCTCAATGAGTGAGATCCAGTCATACCTGTTGTGGCCACCGCATGCTGCTGGCTCTTACGCGCAACACCGACTGCTGCACGTACCGTTGCATTGCTGTATTGCTGTGCTGCCTGTGTGGTTGCAGACCATTGTGCGTACCGCCAGCTACAAGGAGGACACGCATGGCGAGGACGCGCCGCGCAACAGCCCGCCGGCACTGGCGGCAGGTACGGTGGAGCAGCGTGCACACGTGCGCGTCAGGGGTGTACAAAAGGGGGCCGCATGGCTGTGTGCGCCTCACTGCGAGGTTGGCATATAGACGCTTGCGTGGGCCAGGCAGGTATGGCAGATGGCCTGCATGTCGGGCTTGATCGGCATGGGTGTGGCTTGTGAGCTGGTTGGAGGGAGAACAGCAACCAGCGTGCTCGCAGCATGCGTGCGTGTAGCTCGCTGCTTTTTGGTCTTGCTGATCACCCAGCGTCAGGCAAGGCAGGACATGGTGACAATCTTGAGTGCTGGAGGTATGGTGAATTGATGACACCCTTTCAGATGCCTGAGTGCACGACCCAAATCCCGCTCTGCATGTGGCATGATTTGACTTGACCGAATGTACTTGTGGCAAATCCTGTGGCCTTGTAGACCATCAAAAAAGATGGGCACTGTGCAGTGAGGGTAACAAGTGCCACTCACACATGGTTGCATGCATGCATGTGGATTGCTTGCAGGAGCATTTGGCAAGTACGCGTCTGCCGTGGCCAAGGCACGAGGCGAGAACCCGGTCCACCTCATGCAGGCGAGTCGGCGAGGTCGCAACGGTTGCATGCACTAACGATTGCTTGATATGCTCGTGGGCGCCTGGGCAGCGCCTGGGATACGAGTTGCACTGTGTCCATGGGAGCACATTTGATGCATGGGGGGGTGCTCGTGCTCGTGCACGCGCATGCGCGTGTGTCACACGGTGTGTGTGGGAGCAGGTGCAGGGCGCTGTCATGGGGATGTGCCTCTGTCCGTGACAATGCGCTGCTTGATCTTTGCCCGTGGTGGTACAGCACGTTCCTGTTTGCTGTAAGACCATGGGTGGACCTCCTTGCTGCGGCTGGGAATGTACGCATCCATGCATGTAGGGCGTTCACGTGCATGTACAAATATTTGTGGTGGTTGTCAGGGCGGACTCAAAGCTAGGGCCGACGCAGGCATGGCGCCATGCATGCATTTGGCCTAGCTTACAATCGCCTTGGCTTGGCCATGGCTGGCGAAGTGCCAAGCTCCAGGCCTCTCCAGCTTGGGGTGCACACGTGCACGGGTCGTGCGGTTGCGTTGGTTTCCGGATATACACAAGTATAAGGTGTATCCATACCCCCGTTGTGATATGCACTGCGCGGGAGTGACGCTGCATTGTGTGCTGCTCAAGTGAGACCACAGGTGTGCGTATCACGCAGTTATTAATGGAAAACGCAAGCTGATCAACCTGGCTGCTTGCGCTTTCCATCTGCTTGCGTGTCGGCTACACCAGGTCGTTGTGCCCGCAGGAGCGCTAGAGGACGAGGCCAGCATCGCACAGAGCCTCAACGAGCAGGTAGGGCGCCGTGTGCATGTGTGGGCGGTGCTCTGATACAGCTTACGCGTCTTATGTTTGATACCTGGTTGGATACTAGTCAGCAGGGTTGGCACTTGAGCTGGCCTAGAAAAACTGCGTACTACACAGCTGGAGGTTTGCGCAGAGTTGAAACAGAATTCTTAGTAAATGTATTCTAACAACAACGGGCCTGCGGTGCTTGGGGCACCTGACACTCTCAACTGCACACGCTTTTCTCTGCTCTCTGCGCCCTGCTCAACACAGGCTTCCGCCGCGCTTGCGGCTTCGGCGGCGCACGATGGCCTAAGGCCGCGAGGGAGTGTGGCAGCACGCCTCCAAGGTGCACGTGATAAGTACTGCAGAATGTTGGAGGAGGAGAGAAAGGCCTGACAGCATCATGCTGTCTGGGGAGGGCTCCTCAGACGTCAGCGGCTCACACGCGGCAGGCGGTTCTCGCGGCCGGCCTTTGCGCGCCTATGCACAAGGGCAATACGAGGAGGCAGTGTGTGCTACGAGAAATGATAGTTTTCCAGCGCTGAGAGGAATGGGTTGGGACCTTTTGTTGCACACTGTTTCCCGGACAAAGGTACTGCTGTATGGCTGCCCACCCCCCCGGCTGGCTCGTCTGGAGGATCAAGGAAACAAATGTGTGCTTAAGATCAGCTCTAGAGCGTTGTTCACGTTGTATTGTGTGTACAGGTGAACGCGCAAATGTTGGGCGAGGCCATACAAGGAGGCCAATTGCCGCAACAGCACCTGCCACCAGCGTTCTGTATGCCACATGCACCTGTACAAACAACGCTCAATCGCTCACTTTGCAACCCTTTCTTCCCAGTGGCTTGAAGTACATGCTGGCTGGAACCTGCTCTGCTGATGTAGCTAATGCACGCGACATCGACAGCAAAAGCAAACGCTCCGGCAAGTGCCCCGTAAGGCAGCAAAAGCACGTTGTGACCATGTAAAGACAACGAACGACCTGAAGCGATGGCAACCTGTGTATGCTGCAAAACAAGGAGGCGGACCCGACGAGGACTTAACCACATTCCAGGTGTCAAGAGGTGAGTGCCAAGTGGCACAGGACCAAAGGGGCACAAGACAAATACCCTGGGTGATCACAAATGGATGGCCAAAGTTGGAGGGGCATGCACCCTTGCGCACCGCAATCTCGTCTGCGCGCGTCATGAGCTGCACCGTGAGCTGCACACGGAGCGCTTCATCTCTCAACCCATTTGTTGTGCCAAAGCAGCCTACTAATGGACGTGCCACTACGTTGAATAGGCACTGTCAATGTTTGGTGTTGCTGGCACACTCCCGAGGCAGGCAGGGAAGCAGGGACAATCGGCCGTTGGTAACTTCGGCGTGTATCAGGGTCCAAAGAGCCTGCAAAAGACAGAGCACGACTGGGAGGTCCCATAGTTTGCCTGTTGAAGCGCAGAGCATTGTTTTGAGGCTCAGTTCAAGTCCCCATACCAAGTCACACCGACTGTACTGTGTAAATTGATTGTGCACATCTCTGGAGCCCCGTGATGACCTTTTGTACCAGGCTGTGATACCTATGCCTGCCACACTACCCTGAGCAAGTTCTTCCCAACTCTGTCCTATGTACCAGGCCTTGTTCTTTCTCCTTGACTGAATCAGGTGACACGCTAGGTGACGCTCTAAACCCATGGACGAGGAGGCTGGCTTGGGGGCCTCCGAGGTGCTCCCAGCGGTGCAGGCCAAGAGATTGAGCAAAGATGACCAGTCTTCAGATGATAAGCCCAGATACCGCAAGTTCCCATCGGTAGGGCATGTTGTGGCTGGCTATATACCCTTTCTACTGCCGGTGCAAAAGCGTCTGGCGTGCTGCCGGTGGCCCCTTACCTCTCATGCCTGTCGCCTTTGCACTGCTTGTGTGAACGCAGCGGTGGTGGTCCACGTTCATGGTGCACTGGAAGCAGGAGTGGCACAGCAGCGGGTCACGCCCAACGAGCGCATGGATTCGGAAGTGAGTATGCAAAGCTGCACGCAGCGGTGTGCCTGACGCTGTGCTGTGTTGCTGCCTGTTCGCCTTTTGTGGCCATGGTTGCCTCCACTTATGCTTCTACGACGGGCAGTTCTGCCAACAGATGTTATTCTGCGTGTCGCTTCGGTGGGTGCGTCAACAGGTGGTATGACCGTTACAGCGACAGCGTTTGGGGCACAAATAAACCCACCCTGGCCCAGCTGCAGCGTCATGCGAACTGCAGCAAGCCCATCCAGGTGAGGGGGGCTGTTTTGGGAGGCTGTGCCACGACTTTGACTGTTGGCGTCTGGCCTTCGTGTCAGAGGTTTGCTCCCGACAGGAGCGCTGACACAACCAGAAAGTGGTTGCTGTTGGTTGCCATTCTGCTTAGCAGGTCCCTGGGTCAGCAGGCGCAGCTCGCACCTCCAACACAGGCCAAGCTGCAAGGCCTGTGCCCGCAGGATCGAGGGAGCCTTCCGGGCCGCTTTCAGCGAGTTCACATCAAGGTGCAGGTGGCACTTCTCAGACCATCATGGGGGTAAATCGTGCTGGGCAGCAGCAGCCACTGCAGCCTCAGGCGCTCCATATGGCTCGCCCCTATCATCACGTTATGAGCAACCTGGTGAGGGGACCATCAGAGAACGGTCTACGAGCAAGTAGCGCGGTAATGTCACCTCTGCTGCTGGAGGTGGGCAGCCGCAACGCTCCGTGGGAAGCTGCTTCTGAGGGCAAAAATGACAAGTCAGCCGCTATGCAGTGCGAGGAGACCAGCGAGTGCTCCTCAGCAGCTGACCCACGGCAGCGCGCAGCTGCCGATGGCCACGCCGCCACTCATAACCATCGACACCGAATGCAAGCGGGAGCGCAGCCCAGTACTGACAGCAGGGCTCAACAACTTGCTGAGGCTACCGTTCTGGAGGGCCTTCGACTTGCGCAGACCAGGGCAAACTCCTCTTCGTGCACGTCGAAAGACACATGGCATGCCTTGAGCAGCGGACCGGTGAACGAGTACCAGGGACGTGATGAGCAACCGGCTCTGCGTGCTGCGCTGTCCGACCCTGTGGTTCTTATCCAGGGCCCGGATGGAAGCTGGCTGCAGCAACCCCAAAGCATGGCCTCCGAGCTGAATTGCAGCGCGTCGCCGTCGCCGCCTGCTTTTTCGCTGGACAACAAGCTCCCTGCAGCGGTGGTTGAGCCTCTCGCCGGTCATGAGTCCGTGTACGTGGTGCTCCCGCAGGGCCACCTGCCTCAGCAGGAGGCGGACTACAACGCGGCACATGCTTTAGGAACAGCGCTAGATGCAAGCCCGTACAGCTGGCAGCAGCAGCTGCCGCAGCAGCAGTCTCTCCCAAAGCAGCTCTCCTCTGCGAATCAGGACGTTGTACTGCTGCAGCAGGCCCCACGACTGCTTCCACAACTGCTGGCACCCGTGCCCCCCTCCAGAACACGCGCGCCTGCACCACAGCGGGTTGGCGAACCCATCCCTGTGAGCTTTACTCAGCCAGTGCAGACATACTCTCTCCCAGCGGGTGGGAGCGGACAGTTCATGCTCACCACAGCTGGGAGTGGGCCTGGAACGGTTTTGCTGCCACTGGCGGGACGCAGTCCCGCATCACAGAATGCACCGTTTGGCAACGACCTTCACAGGCTGGATGCGCCTGGGCAGATGAGCCAACTTACCGCGCAGTCACTCTTGCAGCTACTGGCAGGGCAGGGCTCCAATGTGGTATTTGTTCTGCGATGAGCGCTTGCAAACGCATGCACGCAAGTCCACTCGGGCAGAAGGTGCACGCAAGTCCACTCGGGCTCTGCGCTTTTGGTTTTGTATTAGGTATGGGCATGCGTCACAGGGTTATGACTGTATTGAGGCTCCAGTGCTGCTGTGCCTTGAAGCAACGCAGCAAAACGACCTGTGCTAGTGAATTTTCGGTTGCGCCGCGCTGCATGCTTGGGTTGCGCCGTGCTGCATGTTCACTACAGACGGGGTCCACCCATGTGAGCACTGGCTACCTTGTTGCGCTGCCAACGGTACGAGCACTGCATAGCAATCGCCCGTCCAGTGTTTTCCAAACGCGCCTGAGGACCCCGACAAGCAAAATAAACTGGTGTCCTGGGATTTTCCTGCGTGAATAACCGGGAACGCGGCTCCCTGGTTCACCGCACACAACATACGTGACGTGCATGGAATGCCCGCCTTTTCCTAGTCCAATTTCCTTTGTTTGGCAGTCTCGGGTGCGGCTGTATCATGCTGCGACATGCTTGCTGATACACTCCTCATCGGTGGGAACTCCAGCTCAGAAGGGGAACAGTGATGAAACGGAAGCGAACAATACTTTTGCGGCTTGATATGCACTGCTCATAAGCAGAGCCAGCGTGTTGCGTGGATTCTTTCTGCAGCTGCCACGCCTGCTGTGCCGTCCACCCCAATCCTTTGGGCGTTCGCCGTCTGGCAATCCGCGATGCCGCTCCATCCAACACCGCTTCACCACAAGGCCTCGTGATCGCGTATGGCTCAGCTTCCGTGCATTGCATGGGTATTTTGCGTGTTGCGCTGCTGCTGCTGCTCGCCCTGTTGAGCGTGCCTGGACCATGTAGGATGATGCGTCCGGCACACCACATGCGGGAACCTCGACCCATGCTCACGCTTGCACGGCTGCAGATGGGGTTACCAGCATGCTCTTCCTGTAGAGCTGCATCGTCCGAGTGATCCACCGGAGTGAGTGCGGAATTTTCCCATGAGCGTGTGCTGCACGCGACTCGTTCTGGGTTCTAGCGCTGCCAGGCTTGCCGGCCCTGGTGTTGAATGCCCACCAGTTGCGCAACGGACAGCACTGTGCCGTGCGCTCCTTTCCGGCGTCCCAACGATGGCCTCCGCTGTTTTTCCCGGGCCGATGCCTGCATCCTCCCCTTCACCACGTGCTGCAAGTGCACACACAGGGCTGACCTGCGGCAGCTTTTCCACGCAAGCCCACACACGCAGCGCCCCGCATGAGTACGCCTCCCATTATAAACTGCTAGCTACCACTACTTTGTCCGTAACGGACGCAACGGTTGCACGCTTGCTCGGCACGCATTTCCACCTGCCACGGTCCCATGGGCGCCACCTATCCACTGCATCGCACTGCAATCCCTTGCAGAGTGGCGTTGGCCTGCCCGATTCTTATGAACCAGCCGGGTTCGAGCACGTACAAACTCACGCTTGAGTGCTGGCGCGTGGTACAGTGATGATTGTGATGATACCCGATTGCATCAGGTTGTCAGCGAGCTGAATTGAACTGTACTGTAGGCATGCGGAGCAGCGCTGTTTGATTGGTTTGCTGACTTCCCTTGCCTGCCCTGCAGCCCGTCGCTTGTTTGTGCATACGACCGGCAGTTGGCCACGCCATGAGGGGCGTGGCAGCCCTAACCGTATAACGTGCTGCGGCGCGGCCCTAAATATCCTGCTGCGTGCAATTCATGCACGGCATGTATAACACGCCTGCTGCCGTCAAGGGCGGGCGTGGTGTGCTTTCGATGGTCTTGTGGTCCGGCGAGCCGCTGCGCACGCGGCCCCGGCACCCGCATGTTTGCTTTTGCGGTGTTTTTTGCGGCTGTCAGCGCCTGTTTGCGCTTTTGTTATGGGGTTTGGGGTGTGTGAAAATTCGGGGCGGGCCTTGGTGTTGCTGTCCGGATTCTCCGGGGTGGCATCACAGGTATTACTTCTACATTACTAGCATGTGCTGCCGAGCAGCCTTGTCTCCATGACGGTGCCGGGAAGACTCGTGTATGCGCCACACGGGCGTGCCCTTGTACTATCCTCGCACCACAGAACTCAACAACTCGTGTGAAGCGAGCGAATCCGACGACGGGAACCAATTGCTGATCGTTTCTATGCACCGACGGCTACCGTACATCAGCCTAGGCGAGTTAACGATGCCATACGGTATGCGACGTCCTTCGCAGTACAATGCTAGTAACACGTCCCTACGTCGACTGTCACCTGTCAAACTTTGTTTCTTCCCAAATTTATGCCCGTTGTGAAAGTGCGTTCCCATCAGTCTGCCACTCGCTGGTCAGACGCAACCCGCGTCAGGATGCTGCTGCGTCCGTGACTGTACCTGTTCAAGATATGTAACATTTGCTTAAGACATGATTTTGGCCATGGCGATCCCGTCCCCCGTGCGCTGTGTGGCGATGGCAGGAGCTGGACATTTCAGCAGCGCAGGTGCAGCATTGAATAGGTGGCAAGCTGGCAAAGCTAACACCAGCGGAACGCACAGTGCACCCGTGCCATGCAAGGCGCATTCTGACAGAACTCCTGCCCAACAAAGGCACACGCAGCAGGTGGGTGAGATGCAAGGACTTGAAGCCATGGTATGCAAGAGCAAACGCATGACATGGGTACTGCCAGCATTCACTGCACACACACGCTGCCCGCTGCGCGGATTGAGCTGCCTTATGAGTACTGCCACCTCCCTATTGTTACACTGCAAAGGGCACACATGCAACCCCTGATGGTCTGCAAGGCGATCGCATGTACAGTCCATTAACACTGATCGCAAGTGGTTGAAGCTGGAATATGCTGCTTGTCCCCAGTGCGCAGAACAAGTGCGAACATGTAAGAAGCTTCGTTAGGCACCTATCAATTTTGCGTTTCTGCATCAGCAATGGCAGCGGGACTTCTGGCCTGACGAACTGCCTTTGCTTGGGCACGATACGTTAGTCACGAACAGGCACTGGCATCATCACCACCACCACCACCCGGTCCGGGATAGCCGAGCGTCTTGCTCACCTTGTAGCGGAGAGGGTGCAGCCACAAGCGCAGCTAGGCAACAGCCTCACACGCCACTGGCAGCCACAGTGCTACATGCGTGGGTGTTGCCTGGTGCGTAAGTCTTGTACAGACCTGTCCACGCATGCTGGATTTTCGGGCTTACCTGACCCTGACAAGGGGGGGTGGGGCTGTTTTGCGCACTACGATAATGCAACATTGCAAGTGGTAAATGATTGCACGTCTGCACAACAAGCCCATGTATGCCTTCCTGAAGGTTTGTTCCGCGGCCCTGCTGCGATTTCAGCATTTCCGAAGGGCTGGTCGGCATCCGCATCGTTTACAACTGCAGGCCCATGCAGCTTGGCCGGATTGGGGCGGCGGTCATGCCACTGGCGCTCCCGGTGTTTCAACTCAACAGGTAAAGAGGCAATACCCACATTGCATGTAGGGAGCTTGACATGTCAGCAGCGCAGGTGGGACAGATGTAAGGCCCTGAAGCCATGGGATGTAGGGCAAACGCACGACACTGGCTGATGATGGGTCTATGTAGCCCTGCCTGCTGGGTCGCTAGCCTGCTGTCAAGTGGGCACGCCTCGTGGTGTAACCGTCGCCAGGCCATCTGTGGGTCAAATCAGCAGTTCGTGAGTTGGCTGCTATGACTTTGTGTGCATGGGGGTTCAGTGGTTGGCAAATGCAGGTGCAGCAATGACGAGCGAGTGCCGCATGGGCTTCAGGTCCCGGCATGCAGCCGGTCTGAACCAGTACTGCCCATGCGCGCTGCCCACAGCGCAGATTCAGCTTGATTGTTCGTCAGGATTGCCGCCTTGTCACCCTTGCACTGCACAGTGCACACGTACCTACCCACCCCCCGATCGTCTGCAAGGCGACTGCATGTTCAGTCAAGTAGTCACGCACGCATCCGCGACATTAGTGGTTGAAGCAATGTTACCAGCCTCAGCGCTCAAACAAGTGTAATCAAGGAGGTAAGAGGACCTCACTCAACAGCTGCCTACTCTGCAACAGCAGCGGCAGTAGGACTTTACCTGCTTGGTGCTTGGACAAAATTTTGGCACAATACGGCACCAAGCAGGCAGGCGTTGGCCACCTTGACCTACTGCCCTGGAGACAGTGACGCTTGGGGACGCGGCCTCATCGTGGGCGACCATAAAGCTTTGCACCGCACGTGTAAGGTGGTTTACGCGGGGAGAGGGGCCCTTCATTTTCAGCCATATCGTCCAGCCCACCCCTGGCCCATCTGTGGCCCAGACTGGGCAGACACACGGACCGGCTACCCCAACAGCCGAGGTTTCAAGCTTGCGTGGCGGCATCTTGAGTCCAGTGGCTGCCGCAAAACGAGGTGCGCCCCACCAGCGACCATGCATTAGTTCACAGCCCGGTTCCGGTTGGCTGGAGATAAGCCAGAGGTGCAGGAAAAGCACCAACACACAGATTCAGTCCGGTTTCGGGGCATTCGCTGGATGGCTTGAAAACCACGGGTTGGGACCTTCCTGCTCTTTTGCAGTGTAGGCGCAAACTGTCACGCTATCCAAACTAGTGACTACGCATAACCCCACCTCACTCGTACACCATGATGACGCAGGAGGCAGCTTGAACCTTGTTACGCTTCGCTTCCGCAGTTGAAGGCTTGTCAAAAGAGCAGACTATGCGCGCTCTGGTGCCTGAACATCGGGTAGCAGGCGCAGCTGGAACTCGCCAACTCGTCGCGTCAACCAGGGCTTTCGTGGGCCGGCCCCAGGGTTTAGCTAGTCGCACCTGCCTCATTGTAACCAAGGCAGCAAACGCGAATGAACCCTCGACAACCACGATGGTGGAACTCCAAACCTCAACGCTGTCAGGCGCATCATCGTCATCAATATCGTCATCAAGCATGCGGGTGACGAATGAACAACCTAGTGACACTGCAACCACGGTTGCTGAGCCAACACAACGTAACGCGTCACTGTCTGACGAGTTCCGGTGCGTCGTGCCCAGTGTGCTTTGTGGGCAGCCTTTGTGATACCTTGCAAGTGTGCAGCAGGAAACCTCCGAGGGTGGCACCCCTACCACACCAACAACAGCCTGCTGTTTGCTGTTTGTGTGGGCAATTTTCCGTGTTGTGTGCCCAGCACTTTGCTGCTGAGCTTGCATAACATCAGTGCTGCTGGCTGTTCTGACCACAAGCACGCCTTCCAATCGGCACGATGCAGATCCTTCATGGACACATGGGATCTTGCATTTATGGAGGATCATCAAGAGATGCCGGAGGGGCAGTGGCTCGAAGTTACGCATGGCGCGCTTCCGTCAGACATCCTCGGCACATATTTTAAGTATGTGATTGGGTTACATTCACAACCTGCTGGCCTCGCACACGTGGGGGTTTGTAAACGCGTGTTCCATACGATGCATACGATGTGTGCCCACACAAGCAAGAAGGCATTTATGAACACGGGTTCCCATGTACCGCTACACTGGGCTGTACTGCAGGGACTACTGCGCAGTACCGTACTGCAGTAATTCTCCTTCCTCAGTGAAGTCAAGCGGTGCAGCACAGCCACACATGACACACACATGCTGCACATGACTATCGGCCATTCGTTACCATGCGCTTCCCGAAACGCGGCAACTGAACTATGGCAGCATGTATGAGCACAGCATGGGACAAACCGGGCACACACAAGCTAGCTGCGCATGTAGCGCAGGCAGGCGCGTCACCCGCATGGCAGGCATGGTAAGCGCAACGCGAGGCAGCAATACGAGGCTTGCGCATGTCACTCAATCTGCTGGCACTCTGGCAGTGAATGAGGTGATAGCATGCCGGTCCATAGCGTATACCAGGTCGCACACCGTGCACAGTGCATTGTGTGCGGCTGGCGCTACCGCCCCTGCCCCCGCCCTCGCCCAGCAAATACAGCACCTGTTGCGGGCTACGCCCATGTCCGACGCGTGTGCATGTGCCATGCGCACGCATCGCGCAGGGTTGGTCCAGGCAGGTTCCAGCGCGGGGATGACAAGTACGCCCACCCCTATGATGGCGACGGCGTGGTGCTGAGCGTTGCAATCCAGGACGGCAAGGCCTTCTTCCGCTCCGTCTTTGCGCGCACGCCCGAGTGAGTGGGGCGCGCAGTGCTTGGCCCAGCACGCTGCACGTTGTAACGCGTAAAGTGTGTGCACTTTCTATCTGGCTGCATGCATATTGACATGTAGCGTCCGTGCGGTACACCTTGTACACTCGCAACTGGACTCCATGCATGCGTGCATATGCGTGGGAGAGCGATGCGCTGGGTGCGAGGGTTATGAGGAAAAACAACAACAGATACAAGGCAGGGTGTTTTGTGTTTGTGTGTCAGAATGGGAAGGGGGCAATGCTGGCCCTTGTGTGCGTGGTGTATGGGCATTCGGAATGTGGCCGTGGGAGGTGACAGGTGCATGATGCCCGCAAAGCATGACGAGAGTGATAGCCACAGATCCGTGCAGCTGTGGTATCTCGTGTGTGGGCATTGTGAGCGCTTGCTGGGCGCTGCCGACACGCATACGGTTACGGCCACCAGGGGCACATGTCAGCCTGTGTGCCACCCTAGCACCATGCACGCATTCCTGCCGGCCTGGGCATATCCATGTTTGTTTTCACAGTTCACATGTGCCTGCTCACACCTGTGGCGCTTTTCCTGATACACCTGTGCGTTGTGCATACAGTAGACGTTGCAAGCCCCCTGCATCATGGTGCATCCGAACTGCACCTGCAGGTTCCTGCTGGAGGAGGCGCAGGACAGGGTGATGTTCCGCGGCTCGTTCGCCACGCAGCGGCGCGGCGGCGCGCTGGCCAACTTTGCGGACCTGTACGTGAAGAACAACGTAAACACCTCCGTGGTTGCGTGGGGCGAGAGGCTGCTGGCCATATTCGAGGTGTGTGTGGTGGGGGGGGGGGGAGCGGGGGAAAGAGGGTGCATTGACTCAAAAGCTGGGGGGTGGTTGCTGCTGCGCAAACAGCTTGTGCTGA
>BDDA01000045.1:250944-269353 GCA_001662385.1 Chlamydomonas asymmetrica
GTTGAGCAACTGTTGGCCAGTGCACTTCCATCGAACGGTGTAGTATGCCGTGCCAGTAACTCAGTAGGCTCGTGCTAGCCATTCACCAGTCCCTCAACTGGCAGCCATCATGTTGGTGTCACGTGGTGGTGCAGGCTGCACTCCCTTGCGCGCTAGACCCCAAAACGCTTCAAACGCTGCCAGGCAAGGAGGACCTCGGCGGCCGGCTGAAGCCGGGCATTGTCGTCGACGTGGGCCCGGTGGGCAACGTGCTGCTGGGGCACATGCAGCGGCTGGTTTCGGAGCCAAATCGGCTCTTGCCGCCGGAGGACACGCGCGGCGGCGGCTCCGCCTTCACCGCGCACCCGCATGTGGATGCCAACAGCGGGAGGCTGTGCTTCTGGACGTACACGATGCGGCCTGATGGTAAGCAATGCAAGAAAGTGCCCCCTGCTGGGGGAGCATTATCGGCCGGGCTGGGCCGGTGACACGTCAGTGGTGCAAGCAAGCATGGGAGGTCGTCCGGCAAGGGCAGAAAAATGCTATGTCTGCCGCGTGCTGCCCCGCACGCCTCCTTTCCATGTTGCAGTGGCTTCGTCCACGAATAGGTCCCTTGCTTTATGTTGGCCTTTGGGTTTGGCCTCCTGCGTGTCGATGTACCGGTGTATTACTGCAGAACCGGGCGGTTTCACGCATGCTCTGCTTTGCATCCTGCAGGGCTTGGTCTGGAGACTGTTTTCACATTCTGGGAGATGGGTGCGGGCAAGACGCCCCCTGACCTGCCAGACGACGCCTCCTCTCCACATGTCCCGCACCCAGCCGCCCACACGACCGCCAGCAGCACCACCACAAGCATCGCAGGCAGCAGTGCGGGCAGCGTTGCTGGCAGTGACAGCAGCGAGCTGGATGTTCGTGCCTCCAAGCAGTTTGTGATGAAGGGGTACGGTTTCGTGCACGACTTTGCGATCACGGCCAACTACTACATTGTGGTCCAGCCGCCGGTGTACACTGACATCGGGCCGTACTTCATGGGGCAGGTGCGTGACATTGCCCCCCCCTCCCCTGCCCCCCGCCCCCCGTAGGGATCAGTGCCTGCCCTAGAAGCATCTCTGCATAGTACAGATGTTTTAACTGACGCACAGACAGCATGACGGTATCCGCATGCGTCCATCGTCACATCCAAGCAGGACGGATGCCCTGGCGTGCCCATCTGTTGAGTCATGATGCACATGCAAATAGGGATTTGATGGCTGGTGTCAGAGCAAATGGTGGGAGGTTGCTGCCATGCACCGTATGACGCGTGTATCCAAGACCAACAGCGGACAGCCAAGGCTGCTTGCCTTATTGGGAAACCAGCATGCTTTCATGGCACAATGCCATGTTGCTATTATGCACTCAATGCGCGCATCGTCAGCGGCATGACATGGCGTGCTGGGCGTGGCGTGTGGTTTGCAGGTGTGCGCGGCGTCCAGCGTGCGGTGGCACCCCAAGGGGCCAACTCAGTTCCACGTCATCCCGCGACCGGGCTCCGATGCAGAGCGGTAAGCCGGCGCCGCATGCACCCCTGCCACGTGCTTGCCATAGTGCAGGTACACTTGCATACTGCACATCCCACAAAGCACTCTTGAATTCAAGACCTTCGAATGCATTCAAAGCCACATGCATGACGCTGAGCGCTCATGCTCGCCTCGAATGCACTTAGAGGTGGCACGCGCCGTGGCGCGCTGCTGCACCCAACGCTACTCCTGCCCGCAACATTTACCAAGCAACGCCCTCCTTTCGTGCGTGGCTTACCGTGCCTTGCAATCACAAGTGCAGGCGTGGGGAGGGTGTGCGCAGCCTGTCGGTGCTGCCTGCCACGTTTGTCTTCCACCACTGCAACGCGTACGAGGACGACACGCGGCCAGGCGTGATTGTGCTGGACAGCGTGCACTACCCCTCCCTGCCCGCCATCGGCAAGACGGCGCTGACGGAGCAGCAGGTGGACCCGGATGCAGGCTTCCGCTGCAGGTAAGGCGGTGCATGGGCGAAGACAGCTGCTGTGCAGGCCACATGCGTTGCAATTGCTGCATGCCTGAATGCCGCACATGTGCATATGCCAGGATCTGCGTGTGCATGCAGTCACGTTCATAAGCGATATGCCGCATGCGGCATGCTGCATCGTACATGGGGTACTTGCATGGCAACTCCAACCTTGTGGACTTGAAGTAACGCCCGCATTACAGCATGCTGTGTCTCGTGTGGGCATGTGGTCATTGCCACCTCGGTCACTGCCACCCCGTCACGTGGTTGGTCATGTTGGTTGTGTGTTGGGCCTGCCTGACCGTCTTGAGCGCTGAGCAGGATGCGGAGGATGGAACTGGATCTCAACACAAACACGGCCACCTACGTAGAGGCCCCCAGAGCCAGCAGCAGCAGCAACAGCAGCAGCAACAGCAGCAGCGGCAGCGGTGACAGCTTCAGTACACGCTGTCTAAGCAGTACGGGCAGCAGTGCGACTGGGCGGTACGACGACAAATACTTTGAGCTGCCTGTCATCAACGAGGCGTACCGCGGCCGCCGCCACCGCTACATATTTGGCTACAGCTCCATCTACGACCAGAGCGCTATGGGTGAGCGGGGGCAGGGCAACAGAGTGCTTGGGCCGTGCCTTTCGTTTGTCGAAGCTGCGGGTTTGCCAAAGGAAGACGGTCACTGGCATGTGTGCACAGTGAACTGCATGCAATGTGTATGGATTTGCAGCGCAATGCACCTGTTCCTGAAAGCAGGCCGGGTTAGGTTCGCCTGTGAGACTGGTCAAGGGGCCGTTGCACTCGCTGCGTGATGGTGTGCTGGACCATGCATGCATGGAGCAGGGGGCGCCCACATGCAAGCTTCCTCACCAAGAAAAAAAAAATGCATGTCAACAAGCGCAGCATCGAGCTCACGCACCTATCCAACGCGAACGAACTTCACTCGCCTACTCTTTGACCAAGCAGGTCTCCAAGCACTGTTGCAGCGTTCCCATGAATTTTCAATGCTTACTCCATGCACCTGGGTGCTGCGGTGCCCGATGAGAATGCAGGCCTGATGAAAATCGACATGGACACGCACAAGACTGAGCGATACGAGCCTGGGCCGGGGTATATGTGCCAAGAGCCCATGTTTGTCCCTCGGCCTGACTCGACTGCTGAAGACGATGGGTACCTGGTTTGCATGGGCTACAACACGCCAGAGCGCAAGAGCGAGTTCCTCGTGTTTGATGCGCAGCGCCTGACGGAGGGGCCCGTTGCTCGGCTGGGTGTGCCCAGGCTGGTGCCGCATGGGCTGCATGGTACCTGGTGGCCTCAGCTGTTCAGCGGGCCTTTGCCATAAGCGTTGGCATTCCCCCAAATCCCTGAGTCAGAATGCTCGGCTGGTTGTGCCCAGGCACATTCCACATGGGCTGCATGGCACCTGGTGGCCTAGCATGTTTAATGCACACTCAGTCGATTACTGAGGCTGTGTCAGCGTTGACCTTTGCCATGAACTTTGGCATTCACCCGCATGCCAGAACCAGAACATGCCTTGCACTCAGTCACCATGCAAGGTGTTTGCGTACGGTACTTGCACTGCCGCCTGCACTGCTGAATAAGGCAGTCGAGGTAGTCGAGCCAGGTGAGATACGTTGCATCGGCATGGTCGGTGCAAACAAGCGTAGCTTGAGTGCCATGAGTGAAACTGATAAAACCGTGCTATTGCTGTTTAATCCTGTTCACCAGGTGCAGCGTGCAAAACGGGTGCAAGGTGAGGCACCGCATCATCAGTGGTGGTCATCACTTTTGTACGCCGAAATGATGATTAGATGATGGCAACCTACGCACCTGGTCATGCAGGAGCAGTGAGAGTCTGAAAGTGCTCATATTGCTTGGAGATCAGCAGCTAGCCAAGCAGACAGCCCTTGATACCTCTAGCAAGAGTCCCTCACTTCCCACGGTTTCGAACTGTGACCAACAAGCTTTGTGGTACACGCGTCCATCGCCTCGTAGTAGACCTCACAAGCAGGATCACGCGCCGGTGAGCGTCCATTGGTGCCTCCTAGACCCGTACTTTGTTAGCTTGGCGCAACGCCCAACCTGACCGATCAAAATCAAGAGACGTTCGGAATGAACCGGTTCGGAACATAACGTGGTTGGCAATACTGTGTTGTTTAGCAGCTTTACGGTTCAGAGATGGCATACGTCGTAGCGCTTGCGTGCGGTTGCGTGTGCCCTTGGCAGAGGGCTTCGGTGCCGCGTAACAAGCCGACTGTTGGACATGGATTAAAGCATCCTCTGGCGCTTCTCTCACACGGTTGAAGTGAAAGCCCCAGGCACACTAGCCACCGTCCTTGACGTTGGTACCGCTAATACCACAGCCATACTATGCTCTGCGCTCGGTTCCAGGACACCATGCTGGGCAACGTTTCAAGCTCCATGCGTCTCCGTCCCGCCACGAAGTCCGCCCAGGCCCTTGCGCTCGTGCCACGGCGCCAAACCAACGCCCGACGCACAATGGTGGTCATGGCGTCAGGGCAGACAATGCTGGTGCGTACAAGTCAAGGGGCAGCAGGTTGTGCATGGTATGGGAAGATCACCGCGAACTAAATAGAATCGTGGCTAGAACGCAGAGAGTCGTCTGCTTGAGGATAAATGCCTTTCCAGCCGTGGAAGTAAGACCCCATCCTGTGCTGGTTCTGTGCCTGGCCCAACTTCCGCTTTTGCCACTCCAGGCGCAGTGCACTGCCTGCGAAGATGCTGGCCGGCACCATCCAGGCTCGCTGCCTGCAGATCAGTCCAAGTTGCTATTATGTATGGCCTGTGAAGGACGAACCACACCACCCTGACCTAAGCAAACATGTGCAACACTCTATCCAACAGCTGGCGACCATGCAGATGGCTGCCCCTCGGCAGGTTCAGTCGCATGCTGACAATACCATGCACATATACTGCCACACATGCCGTTGCATAAATTGGCTTTGGGCTTGTTGCAATGTGCTCTCAAACGCGCAGGCCCCGGAGCAGCTGAAACAGCTGCTTAGCAGGCGGGTAGGTCTGGGGGCTGTCGAGGTTGGCAAGCCCCTGCGGGAGTACTCTTATGAGGTGGGGCCGCTGGGCAGCGAGGAGGTGGACATCCAGGTGACGCACAACGGTGTATGCCACACCGATATTCACATGAAGGTGAGGACTTGCTCAGTTGCCGTACACAGGACTTTGAAGCTGACAGCTAGTTCTGGGGTACTGCTCAAGTAGGCAGGCGTGCAAAACGCTGGCTGGATTGCAACACAGGGTGGGCGCTCAGGTACCTGGACCGATGCTCTTGGTTTCGCCCGTGTGTGCCTGATAGCCCATGTGCACAAGCAGACACGTGCAGTCCACCAGACCTGCAGGTTTCTGCAAACTGTAAACACAAGTTAACATGGTGGGCGTAGTAGGTGTGTACCTTGGTTGTACATGGTTTTCAGTGTAGTGACCAGTGATTGTGCCGCTGCGGTGCCAAAGCGACTAACCCGACCGTGTGAGCTTAACTCAATGTCCGAAACACCAGAGTATTTTGCAGCGGACAACACACATTGAGTTGTGCAGCAAATGCATTCACCTAATACCCAGCGTGGTCACGAAGTTATGTTCGCGTGCCCGGCAAGACCTCTCACCGGACATTTTGCAGCTGGCGGGGCTCGACGTCTAAGTCAGTGCTTACAAACTGGACACGGTGCGTCAGATGTGGTGCTTGACGAGTGGCCTGGTGTGGTGCTGTGCTGCTCTCGTGCTCCTCAGGACAACGACTGGGGCCTGTCCAAGTTCCCCTTCATCCCGGGCCACGAGGTGCGCCAAGCGTGGGGCTGCCAGGCATGCTTGCGGCACATGGATGCTTTGCGGCACATGGATGCTGCTGGCCACACCGACACCTTGCAGTGCACTTTGCACACCCCTTGCTTGACGCGTGGGGCGATTGGGGACTTACTTGGGCCCATGGGCGCTGGCAGGCTCTTCCTACGGCATAGTGGCTTGGCCTGAAGTAGCTGAAGCAAACACGGCGCAGCGACACAGATGCTGATGTGCCGCGCTGCGAGCAAGCGGCCGAGCTGTGGCATCTTGGCAGCATACTGTACACTCCCACCTGCCTGCCAGCCAGCGCTCACGCACGTGCGTGACAGCTGGCCCACCACGCACTCTCCGGGACTGGTGCATCCATACACGTGCGCAACGCACAAAGGACACGCACGGTTCTTTTATGGGGGGTTCAATGCACATCGGACTTCTCAGGTGGTGGGTGTCATCAAGGCGGTTGGCGCCAACGTGAAGGGCCTCGCGCCTGGCGACCGCATCGGCGTGGGCTGGATCGCCGACAGCTGCCGCGTGTGCGCCAACTGCCTCAAGGGCGATGAGAACCTCTGCGTGAAGGGCTACAAGGGCCTCATCGTCCTGGGTGAGTCATGGGCGCTACGAGCAGTACACTAACAATGCTCACCGATGGCTACACACACAGTGTCATGGGGGGTGGAAAAGCGCGTACCAAACAGATTCAGGTGAAGAGCACATACGTTAGGCGGACGGCACTGGTGTGTGCACAAACACCCAACACTCAACACTCCCACACAGGTGCCAGCGTCCCTCTGCCGGATTATCGTGTGCGGGGTGAACATGGGACAGTTGGCTGGTACACAAGCATGCGCCAGTGCCTCCGTGTGAGCCGAAATCCGACTGCATCGCTGTACTGCAACCCACCGCCGCTCGCGCTCCGGCTGTTGCAGGCAACAATGGCGGCTTCCAGGACGTGATGCGCGCCAACGCGGCGTTCTGCTACAAGCTGCCAGACAACCTGGACAGCGCGGACGCCGCGCCGCTGCTGTGCGCCGGCATCACCGTCTACGCACCGCTGCGCCGCCTCATCACGCACCCCAACAAGCGGTGCGTAGTACATCCTGACGTACTGCATGTGTACCGCTGTGCTGTGTGTTCAGCATGTCCTGTGGTACGCAGACACGCAGTACATTTCCTGCCTTGCTGCCCTTTGGGGGCGACAGCTCTGCCCCGTCCCCTCCAACTGGCCGTAGCAAGCAGCCAGGGCCATGCCCTTCCCGCAGCTTGCAGACGGGCGCACTTGCCGTTCCGGCGTTGTTGTTGACAAGGGCACTGACGCGTGTATGCTGACATGGCGTGTTTCCTTACGCACAATGCCGCTGGTGGATGGTGGGTCGCAGCGTGGCGGTGCTTGGCATCGGCGGCTTGGGCCACCTGGCGCTGCAGTTCGCTGCGCACATGGGCGCCGAGGTGGGTGAGCTCTGCTGCTCTGTGCGCTCTCTGCGCATGCGCCGCTTCCTGCATGCGCAAAACAAAACACAACACGGACCCCAGCATGCAGTGCGGCCTGCATCTTGTCATTGGCTCGGGATGCGGCTCATCGTCCACCTCTGGGTTCTCACTTGACGGAGTGCAAGCCGTGAACGCAGACTGGTCATGCTGTAGAAAGTGTCAACGAGTTGTACATCTGGAATAAACCAAAACATCCGCAGCATGGTTTCTTGGCGTGGGCGGTTGGTTTGGAAGTAAACGCAGCGCATGCTGGTGCTGGTGGTGATTGATCTGCTACACCAGACGCTTGCATGCACTCTGCATGTGCAGTGAACATCCACCATTCAAATCTCAGTTGAGGCCTTGAGGGTAATGTCGGATGAGCGTAATGCTGCTTTTGCTGCTTCTCCTCCTGATTGCTTCTTCTAATTGTTGTGGTGATGGCGCTGCAGGTGACAGCGATGGGCTCCAGCCCCTCGAAGGCAGAGGAGGCTAAGCGTCTGGGCGCCGACAAGTACCTCACCCTGGACCAGGTGGGCAAAGCACTCGCCATTCCCCTGGCGTGCGCTGCAGCACGGTGTGGTACTGCTGGTACAGACATTGCCAGTGAAGCTGCACCGCAGGTTTGCGTGTGGGGCGGGGGGAGCCCCCCAAGGGGTTGGGGAAGCGGGGGGGGAGGGCCCCCACATGATGGGTGTCCATACCCACGAGTCCTCCGACAATGCTTCATCACCGTCATTGGGAAAGAGGACGCATGTTGCCGCATGCATGCATGCTTGCAGGCTAAGGCGGGGTCGGATCGCTGGGACATCCTCATCAATTGTGCGCCCGCCAGCGTGGATGTGTCGGAGCTCATGCTGCTGCTGGCCAACGACGGCTCGCTGGTGCAGGTGGGCACTGAGCATGATGGCCAGTCCTTACATGCTTGCTGTCGTCAGCCCGCCAGCGTGAGGGCTGATGAGGGCGCCCTCACAAGAACTAGTAGTAGTTGATAGTGGCGGTGTCGTGCAGACGAGTACCTCAGCATCCTGCTAGCTGTTCTGTTGCTAGGGCATGCATGCTTACGCCTGCTAGCATGCGGTTGTGTTTCTCCTGCATCAATCCATCGTGTGCATTATGTTCTGCTGCGGGCGAATGAGGGTGTTGTGAGGCAGCTAGAAATGCTGCGTTCGAGCCATGCCCAGGCTCTGCCGGCTGAACCAAAACAAGATGAACCAACTTATGTTTGCATGGCACTTGGAGAATTCCATGGGTGCTGGAGCTCACTTTTGGTCTGCGCTGTGGTGGCGGCTCATTGCCTGTCTGCCTCTCCCTTGCGGCAGGTTGGCATCCCCGGTGGCGGCGCCAAGCTGACGATCGGGCTGCAGGACCTTGTGTTCTCACAGAAGCGCCTGGAGGGGTCCATCGTGGGCGGCAGGCGCGATATGGTGGGTGGGGGTGGTGGGTGGTCTGCTGGGTACTGAAACGCATGCAAGCAGTCAGCATGCCACATTGGAGGGCTGCTGCTTAAATGGTTCTTGCGTTAGTGGTGAACGTGACATGCTGGCTGAGACATAATTACATGCGAGACGCCCGGCGATGCAGCCCGGTTGGATCGGCAAGGCGAAGGGCGATCATGATCATCGGAAATACACATGAGAGCTGTCACAGTGATTACCTACAGTGCAGTTATTTGAGTCTATACAGCATGTTGTTATCCTAATCATGGCCAGTATTGTCCCGCAGGTTGAGATGCTCGAGTTTGCCGGAAACAAGGGCATCAAGCCGATGCTGGAGCTGATGCCGCTGTCAAAGGTCAACGAGGCCTTTCAGAAGGTGAGGAACCGCCAGCGCGCGAATGCTGCCGCCCATAGACACACTTTGTGTGGAAGTTGTGGTGATGCGGCAAGCGTGAGCCAGGGGGGTGCTGCGCCTGCATGCGCTCAATGCGGGACGGATGCGTGCATGGGCAGTGATATGCGGCGCAAGCAGGCAGCGCTTGAGGACTAGGGCACAGAGTGGAGAATCAGATAAAAGATGCACCAGGGCATGACTGGACACGACCCGACCGGCTTGAACAACATTACTGCATGTCTCAATGGCCTGACCATCACGCCTGTGTGTGCATTGCAGGTGCTGGACAACAAGGCCCGCTACCGCATCGTCCTGACCAGCAACTAAGCGGTACAAGTGTACTGCCAGTTGATGAGTCATACACGTCACATGGGCCTTGCATCTCTGCATGTACAGCCGCCACCGCCGCGCCTACTCTGCCACCTCTACACGCACGCCACGCAGGTTGCGCCGAGGCCGCATGGATCACCTGGCAAGGGCTCGCAAAGTCGCAATGCTTTTATGAACCTCTGAGGGCCCAGCAAGGGCAGCACCAAGGGCTAAGCTAATAAATGTGCGGCCCTGTGAGCTCTAGCATTACGAGTGAGGGCATGTATAGCAGTAGCTGAAGTGCCAGTGAGCATGATGCAGTGACGGGCACGCTGACCGATCCCTGCCCAAGTCTCAAATACCACACCTTCCCCATTGTGCAGTGCCGCGAGTATGTCGTGCATGCCGATCAAGTGTGAGGTCATGCTGCACTGCAAAGCCCCACATCCAGGTCAGCGCATAAGAACATGTGAGCACATGTATTTTCTTACTACCAACCAGTCAACCCGGCAACGGTACTGGCACGCACATGTATTCTTTGGCCACCACGGCTTTCCACACATCCCACATACACAGGCGGGTTATGCATAGACCTTGCGTAGCAACGGTACGGTCCGTAGCGCATGCCACCTGATGTTTCGTACCAGTCATCCTCGGATGACTCGCTCATATGCTGTTCCCTTGGGGACATGGCGCATGCAATGCACCGTACCATATGTCAGGAAGAGCGCCCAAGGGGCATATGTGTACCATATGTGCTGAACGTCCTCAGCAAACCCACCTCCTGTAAACTTACGTCGGAAACCCAGGCATCATCTAATACCATACTGCAAATTTAGGCAGGGACCCTCGTTGAGGCGGTGAATGTTCACGCACGACTCCAGCCCGGGTCGTCGGTTGAGGGCAAGTGTTGCCAATTGCAACTTCAACTTTCACAGCGCGTCTGCTGGTGACCCCGCCTGCCACAAGGACAGGCAGTGGCCTGAGGCGTTCATCCCTGCAGCTGCGGCAGCTCAAGGGCGGCTGGGATGTCGTGAACACGCACGTGCACATCCTCGACTTCAGCGGTGATTACTGCTGAAGCGGGACGCCGGTGAATGGCAGCGCAGCAGGGCTGAGCGGCAGACCTTGAAGGTATGTCCTGCACCAGGGAAGGGGCACAGGCAGAGCAGTGGAGATCGGCACATGTGCCACAACGCACAATCCGTGCTCTGAGGTGTACGGTGCATGCATGCGCTGATCAGTGGTGTTGGGGGAAGCATGGCACCATTCTGCACATGCGTGGTCATACACCCCTGCACCGTGCCACGTGTCGTTGCATGCTATGTCATACAGACAGGGTAGCAAGCCACGACCAGGCCTTCACCATCAGCATCAATCACATATCGTACTGCATCGTCATCCATCCTGAGGGGGAATCAACTCGGCATGATCTGCTTTTCCTGCCATATCAAGAGTAGCAAGCTCCAGACCACTGCACCGTTACATCATGCAACATGACGTAACACAGCATCATCCATTCATGCACAACATCTAGTGTATGTATGGTATCTTCTTAGCACTCACAGGTGGTCTGTGAGCTGCACCAGCGCCTCGTCCTGGCTGAGTGTGAGGAGGGGCGAGGGGCGCCACACGTTGAGGCAGCCCAGCGCGTCCAGCGCGGACACGCTCGCCACCGTCCAGGGCTCAGCGGGGCACCACTGGAAGTCAACCACGGACTGCAGGGGCGGCGGGGGGGGGCAAGGGGTGGACAGAGCGCGGGGCACGCGGAAAAGGAATAAGGACACACCGAGAGATTTGATTTGTTGCGCTTTGAAAGCCACGCTTATGTGAAGGACTGAACAGAACATCAAACAGAACCTGCTGAGCTGCCAAGAGGCACACGCCGGAAAATGGGAGAGAGGGGCTGGAGGGGCTGGAGGGGCTGGAGGGGGCGACAGCCTACTTATCACTGTGCAGCCAATGCAGTTTAGCGATCGAGAGCAAGAACAGCTGACCCAACCCACCTGCTCGTGTTGTGTTGCCGCATACTTTACAGCGTCCAAGCTGTACGGCAGGATGCGGTGGCCGCGGTGGAGAAAGAGCAGGTCATGCTCAGACGCCGCCCCGTCTGACGCGGAAGCAGCTGCTGCGCTGCTGCCCGCGTGACGTTTACCACCTTTCCCATCACCTCCGCCGCCAGCCGGGGCTTTGCCGGTGCCGTTTACGTCGTCGTCATCATCACTGCTGCTGTCGGCTGCATCGTGATTGGTCTGGGCCAGCAGGCCTGATGAGGCCAGCCGCTTCTTTGACGCATCAGCGCTTGTGCCGACCGCGCCGCCGCCTGTGTTGCGGCCTAGGCCGCTCGCACCCGCAGCCGTGCTCTGCTTTCCCTGCTGTTTTTGCTTGCCTATGGGTCGCGCTTCTGCCGGTGGCGGAGGCTGTTGTGGCGCGGCAGCCGTGCCGGTCTCGGCGGGAGCCTCGGCGCCATTCCGGTGGATATCCCAAATGGCAAAATGGGCCCCCTCACCGCTGCTGGCAAACACCCCCTGCATGTGAAGTCAACGGCAAAACAAAGCCATCAAGCCAACAAACAGCCCAGCGCAGCATGCCCCCCCCCTCCCCCCCAACACCCACTGTGGTGGCACTTGTCTCGTCGTTGACATACGACAACACACGTGGCCAGCACAAAGGACACCGCCAGGTACATTTCAACCACCAGCATGTGCTGTGCCACAGGCGCACTGCCATACGGTATCGCTCCCACCTTGGCGTTAGGATGCCACTGCACGCGCAGCACAGAAGTGTCCGGTCGACCCTGGGCACACAAACAGGAAGAAACATCATATTGGTTCGACGGACAACAACAAGAGCAATATACCGTCATGGAGGTCGCAGCCGACTGCAGCAGCTCAAGGTGCAGGGGAGCAGACACACACAAGCCTGCTCTTGACCTCAGCTGCCAGGGCAGACAAGGCATGCATTTGCCAGATTATCAACAACATTATGATGCTTCTTTCTAATCGTGCACTACACCTTCCGCACTACACCTCCATGGCGGATCATTACCACGCCGCTAGTGCAGTACACGCTGCAGCAAGCGTTGCACGCTGGCGGAGCGGCCCAACGCACGCCAGCACGCCCCGCGCAACAGCCCTGCTGCTGCCCACACGCCTACCTGCCAAACCGTGGCGTTTGCGCGCAACGCGCGTGTGTCCCATACACGCAGCGTACCATCCTCCGCGCCTGCATGCAGGCAGACCCAGTTCAATCCAGGCCAATCCAATCTGACTCAGCTGCCTTGCTATTTCGTTGTGGCCTGAGCCTTTTGGCGACCAGCCGGCCGCCCGCGCACTCCCACCAGAGACAAGGATGCAGCCCAGCTGCACCAGCACTATATCCTAACGAAGGAACGAGGTCACGCGCACATATCGGTACCTGACAAGGCACACGCGTACGCACCTGTAACGAGGAGGTGGGGGTCGTGGCGGTCGCACCAATCCACCGCCTGCACATCCGCCTTGCGGCCATGCGCATCCGCCACTCGCGCCACCGGCTTGCAGGAGGAGGCCGAGGAGGAGGAGGAGGAGGAGCCATCCCGCGTGTCCCACAGAGCCAGCAGCCTGTCGGCGCCCACGCTGGCGAGCTCTGTGGCGCTCCCCGGGCGCCACACGAGGTCCTGGACGGCGCCCTCGTGGCCCTGCAGCCGCGCGCGGGCTGTTGCACGGCCGCGCAACACCAACGGACCAAGGCTCGGGACAGGCTCATAGCAACGGCACGCGGCCCTGGCAGGTCGTTGCTCTGTCGAAGACCCCCCATGCGATGAAAGGGACACACGCGTGAACCCCTGTTCATGATAGGTCTGCCCGGCCCATGCTACTGGTACAGTGAACGGCTGAACGCGCTTCCTGCACTGGCATGTCCATGTCAACATGCGATCCATTTGCTGGCATTGGTCCTCAAGCCAACCACAAGCTACCGTTGCGGTTGGTGATGACGATCTCTGACACCTAGTTGCTTACGTTGTAGCTGGCGGGAAGATGCTGCACCGGAAACCGAGGCGCGAAGTTTCGCGGCACCCAAGGGCGACGCTGCACCGCCAGCAGCACCCAGGCTGGTAGCGTGGTCGGCCAGCGCATGCACCAGCACCTGCACAGTGGGTGAGTGCGAGAGTGACTTAGAGCCCTTAACAAGACATATACACGCGTGCACATGTGCGTGTTTGTGACACGCAGCCTTCACATACTTCTGCCGCTGTAGCGCTGCACAACACCCCTGAAGCAGCGTGTCCTGCTATCCCAACCAGAAGACGAAACAAGCAGGACAAAGTAAGCGCATGAGCCCATGCATGCGGGCGCGTAAGCATACGGTGCTGGCGGCACACATCCGGAGGGGGCGGGGGAGCGGGGAGCTCGTACCTCAGGGTCAGAGCCACTCGATGCAATGCGCGCGCAGTCGTCGCCTGCGTCAGCGTCCGGGCAGTCCAGCGCAAAGTTCTGTGTGGAGGTGGCGGCCTGGCCGCCGCACACCACGTCCGCCACGCTCAGCCGGGCCGTCTTGCGGCCGTTCGGCCGCTTTGGCTTCAGGGGATCCCACACCTGCGTGCGCCACGCTTGCACACGCACATGTGCATACATGCATCGTGATCGCCCGCTTGTGGGAGTGGGCACTACGCATCAGTTTTATACTGCACAGTGCACGCCTTCAGCGCGAAACCCACATCCCCTGATGGCCTGTGAGGCCACCGCATGAGAAGTGTATTAGCCGATCATGCATGTGTCATTGCGTGGCGTGCAGTGCCGGCGTTTGATCAACTGGCAGATGCACCGCTGTGTGTGCTGCGTGTGTCCACACCTGTCAGCAAGCCGTGCACAAGTCACTGCTGCTGCTATGCGCACAAGTGTCCTTAGAAGAGCGTCATGATTGTGACGTACTGCTGCATGGCATCTCTCCAAGCGGCACCTCCATGTGTTTAATGAACTTATAATGTGGCAGCGTGGAGCGCATGCAAGCTCTTCAACTGCCCGCAGGTGACTGTCAGTGCCATCACCAGGGTGGTGTCGGTGTCGTACATCGCGTGCGTTCAGCAAAGCATGCATGTGCGCACTCAGTGACAGGGGCCGCATCACCGTTGTGTTTATCCACTTGTTCTTTGTCATGAGCGCTCGTACGCACACAGCGCGTACCTGCAGGCCCATGTTGGGCTGCTTGGAAAAGTCCCACACGCGCACGCCAGCGGGGCCATCAGTGATGGTGACCACCAAGGCCGGCTGCCTTGCCACCACTCGTATCTTATTCACCTGCCCACCCAGACGCATCGTATCGGCCGTAATGCACCGCACGATAGAGAGTGTGCGTGCGGGCTTGTCGCAGCGTGGAGGGCAATGTGCGTGCGTGCGTGCGTGTGCGCTACACAGCGCCAAGACAGTAAGGCGCATGTTTCAGAACTTTGAGTGGCTGTGGCAAGGCTCTCGACTGGTGCGGATGTCAGTGCTCCTGTAGCCTGCAGACGTCGGGCTGGGTTCACAACGCCTGTTCACCACGGGCATGACTGCATGGATGCAGGTGAGCGGGCTAGGAACGAGTGCTGTGCAGACGGGCTCGCTCAAATTTGCTTGTTGTGGTGCCAACACGTGCAGGCGCGAGCGGCTCACCTCGCCTGGGTGGTTTATGAAGTGTTGGTTCCGGAGCTGCAGCACAGCGGCGCTGCTTGGGTCATAGCTCTCACCCTCGAGGTAGGGCATCACTGCCACATGGGTCTTGACAA
The DNA here is from genome assembly GCA_001662385.1 of Chlamydomonas asymmetrica. Classification (NCBI taxonomy): domain Eukaryota; kingdom Viridiplantae; phylum Chlorophyta; class Chlorophyceae; order Chlamydomonadales; family Chlamydomonadaceae; genus Chlamydomonas; species Chlamydomonas asymmetrica. Next base: position 266,104 of record BDDA01000045.1, read on the forward strand.
CAGACAGTGCAACACAAGGAACCGTGTGAGCGTTGCGCGAGTGGCTATTGTGTACGTGGACACAACTTGGCTACGTACTCGCTGCAAGAGCGCAGGCGGGGCAGACGCGTGAAACTCCTAATTTTTCTGCGACTGCTGCATGTGCTGAGGTGCACCATTACACCGTGCGTGCTAGTTTGCAGAACCTAACCCTGGCTAACTGTGTGTCGCTTTGCGCCCGTATGCAAGCTGTGCCAGTTTGTGGTTTCTGGACACGCCCTCACCTTCGGCACCGTCACCTCTGACCGCACCAGCGTGTTAACATAGTCCAAGTTAGGGTCCACCTAATTCAGCAGGCCAGCGCCAGGCAGCGAAGGTGTGTGTGTTGCACGTATGTCGCATGAACAGCGTGGTCTCCAAACACAGCGTGCCGCTGAGCCGGCATACCTGTTCGCTGACATACAGCTCATAGCTGGTGCTACAAGCGGTAGACTTCGCCTGCAGCTCCTGGCCCCACCTGCCGGCAAGGAACGACCAGGGTCTACGAATGCTGACCAGCCTTGACCGTTGTTACAAGCGACGTCTGATTGTGGTGTTGATAACAACGATACGGTACAAGCCTTGCGTATCTCACCGCACAGCTTGTGAGGACCAGGGCAGCTGCGCGTCCAGACAGAAATTGTACAGCAACGGCGCATCTGTGCTGCGCCACGTGTGCCATTGATCGTCATCCATCACTGCCATAGTGGCTCAGGTAAACATTTACATAGGGAGTCTCCTCGTCTCCAGGCTGCAGCTCAGCTATATTACTCCTTTCAGCATACCCTCACGTTCAGTGGCAATATGCAGCAAGTGCCAAGGAGGACGGAGGTTCTTGCTGCAAAGGACGCACAAAAGTGGAATATATGCAATGCACCAATTGGCTGGTGATCAAGTAGGTCATTCGCGCGCTCGTGCCTCTTGCATGGTCTCCCACTGCCTGCAAGCGGTTTCGCTGCTGACGACGCATCCAAATTGAGTTTGCCGCACACCAACTGTGCAGTGCCCTGATGAAAGCCTTGATGGTGCGTTACATCCACAGCTGTCCATCTGCACCATGTGTGGACCAGCAGTCCTGCTCAGAGTCGGTCGCCGTGGGCTGACGTCAATCGTGTGAGTTGCGCTGCACACAGCGGAAGCGATGGCGCGGGTTGCCTGGCCATCTAAAGCTCACATTCGGCTGCCTTGGGTGTTCACTGTACGCAGCTCAGTCATGTCTCATCCATTCAAGAGGCAGGCCTCAACCACGGTGGGAAACGACCACTCCACCAAGCGTGCCAAGCAATCAGGTCCGCAACGCAGCGTGCCTTTGGTGCCGCGCTCAGTGCGCCTGCAAGCAGCAGAAAAAGGCATACCAGCAGGCGAGCAAATGCGCTCTTGGCAACCGGCTTGCGTTTGTGGCCACATGTGCATCGTCCGTAGCGATCAACACAGCTAACAACTGACGGTCTGGTTCCGCCACAGGTGCGCTCAAATCGCCGGCGCAGGCAGCATATGGAGCGGTCCAGGACGAGGGCACCACGCACGCTGCCGAGACAACAACTGACAACGGTCAGCAGCCCGTACCCGCACAGAGGCAAGTTGCGGTATCGTCGTGGCCATGCCGCAAAAGCCGTGCGCACTTGCCCTGCTTGATTAGCTCCCTGGAAGCACAGGACAAGCGGCAGGTGGGACACGGCACGGATTTCCATGTTTTGGAGACCTGGCATCACTTCACTGCATATGGGGGTTGCAACGGTGTGTTGCAGGCGCGGCAAGGAGGAGCGCACCCCGCCTGCGGCGCGGCAGGGACCACCCACGCACTTCTTGGCGATCAGGGTCTCGCACGCACCGCATGTGACGCAGGCCATCGGCAAGGTGGGGTGTGTGCACAGCATGGCAACCCTGCCGCGCATGACACTGACTTGATGGCCGTGGCTGCGCGGGGCGTAGCCTGTCACCCCGGCTACACAGGTTGAGCTTCAACCATCGAACCGCGGTGAATCGCCAGCCTTTGACAGCCACAGCAGACCCTCATCCAGCCCGGACAAACAAAGACCTCTTTCAAAGTCTGCACACACACAGGTTCAGGAGCTCGGAGCGCCAGTGCATTGTAACCTGTCTTGAGACGCACAGCTGCTCACGGCCACGCTCCGCTCCGCTCCGAAACCACAACACAGGTGCAGGCGGCGCTCACGAACCATAGCTCTGGGGGCGCTGGAGCCCAGCGAGAAAGCACACGTCACGCTCATGGTGATGGACCTGGGGCAACAAACAGCGGCCCACCCGCCAGGCATGTCATCCTGGTGGGCGGGTTCAGGTCGTGGCGGCGCCGCACGCTCGCAAGAGGCAACCGGTGCCACCCGGACAGCAGGCGCCTTGCAGCAGCGCTGGAAGCAACAGCAACAGGAGGAGGCTGTAGCGCCTGCGACAACAGCGCCAGTGTTTGCGGCCGCTTCAACGGTTCCTGCTGCATTATCGGTCCTGGCAACATCAGCAGTACCGCCAGTTGGGGCCATGACCGCAACTGCGGATGCCTCCCCAACTGCTACAACAACGAACAGCACAGGGACGGTCAAAATGGCAATAGCAGCGGACTCCGACAGCGGTCCTTCGCCCGTTGGGGCAAATGGTGGTGGTGATGCCGGTGCTGCCCCAGAAATCACACTGCTGCAGCAGACCCGTCAGGACGACAACGGCGGTGTTCTCCCGTCTGTTGGTGACTTTCTTGACAGTAAGCAGATTAGCGGGGACAGTGCAGCACAACGTTCAGTGCTCGGTGGAGTAGAAGTGGTGCAGCAGGAAATACGGCGGCAGCGAGGCAAGCAGCAGCAGCAGCAGCAGCAAACGGAGACGCCACCAGACGTACTTCCAGCGGCCTCTGTGGCGATGGTGCGGGCGCTGCAGCTGATGGCATCACTGCCGCAGGCGCTGCATGCCGGAGGCGTGGCCGCGCCCCTGCAGCTGCCTCTGGCCGGCCTGTCACACTTCAATGACCGGGTGTGTAATATCGAGTGTTGGTGCATGCGCTAGCCCATGGCAAACATATATAAATATATTCAGTCCCTCATCCAGGAGTGGACCCGAGAGCACATCGAAACCGGCATGGCACATGGAATGGTGTGTGGTGGGCTAGGGGCACGCCAGCCTTGAACCCTGGCTACCTCCCACGAGGCTGCTAATGGACACAGCGCTCAGCACAGCTCTCCACTGTGCAAAACAGGCGATGCACATGGGGGGGGGGGGGGGACAC
>BDDA01000045.1:270345-301339 GCA_001662385.1 Chlamydomonas asymmetrica
TGCCTGCCCTGCTCGCCTTCATTTGCGTGCTATGCGGCGCTGTGGCTGTTCTCAGAGCATTGTTTTTCTGTCCCGCTACCCTGTCTTAGCAGGTGCTATTCCTGGAGGTTGCGGATGGGGAGGCGAAGCAGCAGCTGGCGCAGCTGCATGCCGTCGTCGCAGCACACTTTGCTGAGCTGGACCTGGAACCTGGCCGTCCTTTTACGCCCCACGTCACGGTTGCCAAGCTCAGCCGCCTGCAGCGTAATGGTGGTGCTGGCGGCTACAGGTAAGGGTATGACAGGCCTGAGCGCTTGGTTTGCAGGCCGTACATTACACGATTACATTACGATGTCAAGACGGCCACCTGACATGGTAAACTGCATGAATGTACATGTACCGTCTTGCAAGTGCATGTGCATGTGTGTGCTCGTTTCCTGGCGTCGCAGGCCCGCACAGGGCCAGTGCTCAGTTTAATCCTTGCAAATCCGATTGCATGTTCGCCCCACTGACTGCATGCCTGCCCTACACCCGTGCATGGTACACGCCAGCGGCCGCCGTCGCAGCGGGCGCAACGGACAGAAAGCTGCAGGGGGCGGCCCTGCCCCGGAGTCGCTCAAGCGCGTTCCGCAGGATGCCTACGCAGCGCTTATGGCGCTGGATGCAGGTGAGCTAGCTGCGTGGTGGGATACTGTGGGATGCTGTGGGATACTGTGGGATGCTGCATGTGCCAGCAGCGCTGGCGCTTGCTCACCAGGTGCCATGGCGGGTATTTAGACAGGCACGCCTGCACCGGCTGCTGCGTAGCGTGCAGGCCCCTGCACTTCGTGGCTGCCAGCCACTACACATGATGCCCGCAACAGATGCTCAATGCTCAAGCTTGCTGTGCTGATTCGCACGATTCGTTAAATGGATTCTGAAATGCTGGCCGTGCGGCTTGGAGCTACCCTGCCATGCAAACGATGGAATGTCGGTTTTTGTCGTCGTTTTCCCGCCGTGCTTGTGCATGCAGGGGTGGTGCGCATAGATGCTGTGGAGCTGTGCAGCATGGCGGCGCGCCAGCCCGATGACTTCTTCAACGTGGAGGCTGCGGCATGCATCGGTGGCGCTGCTACCAGCCAGCTTCAGGAACGCCCTGCCACAGCTGCTGGCCCTGCTTCTGATGCCGGTGCTTCCGCTTCTGCTGCATCCGGTGCGGCTGACGAACCTGGCGGAGCAGGAATTGTTGGAGGAGATGGCGATTGCGATCCAACAAGCAGTTCAGCAGTACAACAGGACGGGTGTGATCATGGGATCTGGAAAGTGCAGTACGCTGGTGCTGACGTGGCCACCACCAGCGGCGCTGCTGCTAGGCCGTCTGGCAGGGCCGTCCACAAGGATGGATGGGTGCTGGGTGAGCCCCCGCACGCATCCGCTGCTGTGGCTTTCTGTGGGGCCGCGTGGCAAGTCCTGCAGGGCGCTGCTGCTGCACCGGCGGTGCCAGCAGTGGAAGAAGGACAGGAGTACGAAGCACGCTGAAAGGCAGGTTTTCATACTGACAGCAGTTACCTTTTGTGATTTAGGTCAGGGTATTCTTTGGTGGCGTTTGAGAAGGCCTCGTGGCTGTGCCAAACCTGGCCCACATCCTTGTTGTAGTCTTAGCCGAACCTCTGTATTATTTTCTTCTGCACCTACCTTGATGTGCAGAGGGTACTACGAAGGCAGTGGTTGGCCGGGTTGCCAGCTTGACGCGAAGTGTTTGCGTTCGGTTGTGCGCGTCAGCGATCGAGCTGGCTCAAGCCAGGCTGGCACCACACCCATGTGGCCCATATAGGCACCTGAGGTCATCAGCCACCAGCCAGCAAGGACTGAATGACATCGTGGCATCGTGCTGTGTCAGGGCCATGGCCGGGACAACTTGTACTGCCCTGGTACTGCAGCCTTGGCAAAATTCAACCTTTCAAATGCGCCCTTGGGACGGACCTGCAATCCAGTATGGCCCCTACAGGCTGCAGGCTCCGATGCCGCCTGCATGTGCTTAACAAGGAAAGAAGTGTTGGATTGTGTCAGCCCTGTGCTGCAGTGTATGGCTCGGGCTGAGGCAGGACTTGGGATGGTTGCTAGTCCGCCTGTGACGGCGTCCGCTGGCAGGCACCCCTGCGTGGTTGCGCGGGACGCCTGACGCTGCTCCTACATGTGCACCTGTGCTTTGCAGTATGCCTTGAGACACCCCAACCAAATTGTTAATCAAATCAGAACCCAAATGCACGTCAGGCCCAATAGGTTACGTAACTCTTAGTGCTTAGGTTGGCTTTGGGCACTGCTAGCAGGCGCGTGTAGGAGTGCGAGCAAGACACACGACATGGGCCACTCAACCTAGCCTTGGTCCTTAGCACCAAGGCAAACGACGCCGCTGCGGTCTGTACCAAGGCAATCCGCTCAGCAGGCAGGCTCAGGCGCCGTGTGCGTTTGCGTGGTTCGTTGCAGCTACGCGCACAGCAACCTCATCGGCAGGGTTGCGACTGGCAGACACCGTCCTTGACTTTGGGTGCTTGTAGCAGTCTGTTGCCCCAGGCAAGGTCCTACGCTTAGCTCCACGACGCGCGCCGCCGCAAGATGCTGTTTTACTTGGTGCTTGGCGGGCTGTTCACGCTGTACGCGCTCGACCTGCTCTTCCTCGTCATCGTTGCTTTTGTGGCGCGCTCCCACGAGGTCGCCGCCCTCATGCGCATGTGAGCGGGCGTGGTGGTGTGCGCTGTGCCCATCACGTGCATGGACGGCAGTCCGGGCCGGCCAGTTGCATCTCTTCCAGGCTTGCTGGCCTCTGGGCTTAAGGGTGCATGGGGGAGGCCAGACGTTTATGGCACGCACGGGGGCGTTGATTTCTTTAGGACAGACCGAGGGGGTTTAAAAGAACGGTGCAGTACTGAAGTGTTAGGCACTGAGGGGTGCATGCGGCTTCAAGCCGTGGTGAGGTAGTTGATTGACGTAACACCTGGTGACCTCGCCCGCCAGCAATGGATGGGTTGGCTGCGTTATCTGCAGCGTTGCACCGACCTCCATTCTCCGTACCCCAACCCACCAACCCCACATTTCGCTTCCAACCCCATGCACACCCCCATGCGCCCAGGCGCTTTGATGAGAAGAAGCTCCTGCGTGCAAGCAGCTCCAAAGTGCAGAAGGGCGCCGCATCAGACACCGACGCCCAGTCCAAGGCGGGCCACGTTGTCAGCCACGTCAGCGCCGGCGGCATCGACAGCCTTGGCCATGCGGACAGCAAGGGCCATGAGAAGGGGGACGCCAACCCCTGCCCCACCATCATTACAGTCACCGCCGAGCCTGATACCCCCGAGGGGGTCGATGGGGCGGACAGCTCCGGCAGCGCTGCTGCCGCCGCCATCACCCTCGCCCCCCGCACTCCCGGGGGTAGCGCGGCTGGCAGCGACGACGGCCTGCATCACCATGGGATCACCCCCCTGGGGCCAGACCTGCCAGATGCAGACGCATGCGTCGATGCAGATGGCGGTTTGTGCGTGCACCCATCTGATAAGGCGCATTACGGCGGCATGTCGCTGCCTGAGCATCGCAGGCGGGGCATGGACATGGAGTCAATGGCCAGGCAGGCATCCGCTCCTGACAACCCTCTGCAGGATGAGGAGGTGGATTGCTATGCGTACGTGACAACGCGAGAGAGCGGCAACAACGCAGCACCGCCTGCCACCGGAGGCCACATTGGGGCAGCAGCGGCAGCGGCGGCGGCAGCGGCTGGCGCGGGCTCTGATGAGAGCAGTGATGTCGCAAAGGGCAGCGTCAAGGTGAAGCGGACATCCATGCCACTTGTTCCCATGGGCTCTCTGGACCATTACAGGGGCTCGCCTTACCCCAAGGTGGGTGGTAATCCAGTGGTAATCGTGTACTTGCTGTGGCGGTTACGGGTGCAGTAATCCCTGCCAGGCTGCCGGTTCAAATGGAGTCAACCACTGCAGGACATGCTAACTGATCTGTCGTCCAGGGCGCACTGACGTGTCCATGTTGCCTGTCAGCATTTGTGACCGCAGCCCGGTTTCTAGCATACATTGATGGCTCTGCTGTGCGCAACAAAGCCATTGCATTGTGCGGTGCTGAACCGGTTGAGCAACACAGCGTACGGCATTGCACAGCCAAGTGCAGGTTGGTGCTGATCTATGTTGGGTAGTGGTACAGATGTATTCGATGTGACACATCAGGCCACTGGCCGCCAACGGACGCATGACGAGCAGGGACACCACAGTGCAGCATTTGTGGTGTTGAACAGCGCGCTAAGGCTGGCCAGACTGCACACCTGCACACGTATCAAGCAGGGTTGGCCTCACCTGCACCTGCTGTTGGCATGCCCCGCCGCCCCACGCCCCTCTCTCCGGTACTTGCAGGTGCTGGTGCAGCTGCCCATGTACAACGAGGAGGCCTTCTGCCAGTCCATCATCACCCACTGCTGCGCCATGAACTGGCCGCGGGACAGGCTGCTCATACAGGTATATCGATGTAGATCTCAGCAACTGTACTGCTGCCCTGAGTTGCAGCAAGCTCCATTGACTGCCCCAAATGCCCCTTACCCCCCCCACCCCCCACCCGGGTGCACACACAGCCTGTCCGCCTCAAGTTACTGGACCCGCCCCACCCACACTGTCCAGCCTCACACCCATCAACGCCACTGCCCCCACCGTCACATGTATTGCATATTTGCATGCACTGCATATACTGCACTGCTGTGTGTACTGCAGGTGCTGGACGACAGCACCAAGGAGGTGGTGCGCAACAAGGTGGATGACGCGGCGGCGCAGGCCATTGAGAACGGACACCCCGTGCAGGTACGTCATGCACGTACGCGCGTGTGCGTGGACACTCACTGCACTGCACAGGCACGCACACTTGACGGAAATCACACTGCATAAACCCACACTGCACTGCACAGGCAGGCACACTTGACGGAAATCACACTGCATAAAGCGTCTCTTCCTGGCACTTCTAAGGCAGGTGACGGGCGGCATCCTGCAATCTCAACTGAGCAAAGTGCTGTAGGGCAGCACAGGGTTGTGTGGGAGGTCAAGCAGGGGGGCAGGACAGCAAAAGCGAGAGCTTACATCACCCAGACAAGTGTAGCCATAGGGCTGAGACCGGGACAGCAACTTGCAGCCTGCACACATGGTCCTTCCCCCACTCATGTACGAAGGGTTGTGGAGGTTCCTGCTGTCCCGGGTGTCTCACACAGCCGTACCGCACGCCTTGGCTTGTGCCGCCACTGCACTGCATATGCCGTAGTCCAGGTGCTACGTCGTGACAACCGGTCGGGCTTCAAGGCGGGAGCCATGGTGGACGGCCTGGGGTACGTGGAGGGACAGGTGCGGGCAGAACTTCAGATTGCGGTACCGTTCACTGCAAAGGCGGTCCCGTCAAGCTGCCCAGGGTGGTTCCGATGCCGGGAGCCGGAGCGGTGGCTGTGGCTGTGACAATAGCTCAAGCGGGGTCTGATCTTGTACGGTAAATGAGGATTTGACTGGGATATGCTTGTCTTGTGTTGCCGCTGCTGTGTGCGTGCAGGGCTACGACTATTGCGCCATCTTCGACGCCGACTTTGAGCCGCCGCATGACTTCCTGCTGGTGAGGCCGCAGCTCGCTCCTAACGCGTGCAATGCTTGGGCCATGTTACGGCCCTGGTCTGTGCAGCTGTCTTCTTACGCATGGCCCGGCAGGCTCAGTGTTGCTGAATGCTGTTTTATTTCAAAATGTTGCAATGCGGGCCCTGCACTAAGCTCTGCCTGATGTCACTGTAAACGTCGCTGTGCATCAGCCGCAGCACCTGGCTTGACGCAACGTGTGTTACATGTCAACGTGTGTACAGCCGGTCACATCCCACGCTGATGCATACCATGCCGCCGCTGCTGCTGCTGCTGCTGCTGGTGTTTCAGGAGACCATCTCGCGGCTGCACATGGACCGCAAGCTGGCGTACGTTCAGACGCGCTGGGCCTTCGCCAACGGCAACGAGTCCTTCCTCACCTGGGTGCAGAAGGTGAGGGTGAGAGGCTGAGAGTACACAGTGATGGCTTGGTGACCCCCTTCTGCTTGCCTGGTCCCCATCTGGGGGGAGCATGGGCCGTGTGGCCAACACGCTCCTGATGTAACATAACATGACATGCACAATGATGCCTTCATGCAAGCCACCACCCCACCAGCATTCACCATTATGCCCCGGTGGTCAACAGACTGTAGGTATCAAATCAAAGACAAAAGATTTGTTCTTACACAGCATGGAGGCATCGCTGTTGGGAACGCATTGCCCCCAGCTTTACGTTCAATTAGCGCACGTCAGGCAGCGCCCGTTCACCAGAGCTTGTGTGGATGGCTGTGCCTACTGCTGCTCAACCAGCGCATCCTTACTGCCAGGGGCCCTTTGTGTGCTTGCCATCGCATGTCATATCACTCATGTGAGATGTGGGCCGCCACCAGACGTGCCATCCGTGCATGCGCTTGTTAGCCGCATGTGTGCATGTGGCGGCTGGTTGCACTGCACAGGTGAACCTGTCCTTCCACTTTGACGTGGAGCAGCGCGCGCGCAGCTTCCTGGGCTGGTTCTTCAACTTCAACGGCACCGCAGGCGTCTGGCGCATCCAGGTGTGCATGGTGGCATGCCGCATGGTGGCATACGCCTGGTGGCTCTGTGTATGTGGCTGGCATCGGCGAGGGTGTGCGGGTATGATGCAATCGGCGCCGCCGTCATATGGCTGATATCGGGCCTGATCCGTTTTCGCACTGTTCCACGTGCGCTTTAGCAGTGTTTCCAAGTGTCGCAACACTTACAAACAGTGCATGCTTGGTGGCCTGCTGGGATGCCTGACTGCCTGACTGCCTGTCCGAATGGAAGTCGGAGGCCGTGCACGTGGGACTCTGAGCGCCACCTTTGTCGGTGTCACTGGATGCATTGCTGCTCGGAGCTACCCGCCTCCCGTGCTAGGTGTCCCTACTGCTATGCGTGACCACCCCTGAATGGCATGGTGCATGCAGGCCATCCACGATGCAGGCGGCTGGCAGAGCGATACGGTGGTTGAGGTGAGAGGCAGCATGCCACGAACGTGGTACAGCCGAGAGCGATGCTCGACGCACAATGGCAGGCAATCACAGCATTCTGTATTCCTGGCTGGATGGCTGCTCTTACCAACCTCTGCCGCAGAACTCATTACGCTGTTTGCAGCTCACAATGAGGGAGGCATGCATATCCTTGACATTCAACATACCGCAACACCCACTCCAGGAAATGTGCTTGTAGCACTTTCAACGGCCAATCTGTGTACCGTGCACCGTGCTTTGCCCATACGCGCGCGCTGTGTGCGGCCATCACCTCACAGGACATGGACCTGTCGCTGCGCTGCTACCTGCGCGGCTGGACGGGCCTGTACCTGCCCTACGTGGACAACCCCAACGAGGTCCCCTCCACGCTCTCATCCTACAAGACGCAGCAGTTCAGGTAGGTAAAGGTGGGGGTCGGCGGCGGCGAAGAGGTCAGGCAATTCGGAACTGGCATTCAGGTTGGTTGAGTGGTGCAACATTTGCCCAGCTTCCCAGTTGCACGCCTCCTGCGTGCTTTTGTGCACTTATGAGCAGGTGTGCCACCCACAAGTGGCATGCGCTGTGCTGCACCGGGACCGCATCAGCTGTCCAGGTGGAGCACAGCGCATGCTGGTGGGTGGCACACCTGCTCATCGGCATGCGCTGTGCTGCACCGGGACCGCATCCTTCCCCCCTTCCCCCCTCCTGCGCTTGCCCAGTTACCGGATCGAGCGTGTTGCTATGAGGCAAAGTGTGCCGTCACGTTGCTTCTGTGTGGGTGTGGCGTGTGGCGTGGTACTATGCCGTGCAGGTGGCTGTCGGGGCCGATGCAGATCCTGCTCAAGTCCTTCCGCGCCATCTGGACCTCCCGGGACATCCCGCTGAGCAAGCGCCTCAACGCCTACTGGTTCTTCATGAGGTACATCCTATTCGCAGGTGAGAGAGGAGGCAGAGAGCAGCTGTGCTACCGTAGTAGGTGCGAGTGCCGTACACGAGCATACAACACTGGATGGCGCCGGTCAAGAGTGTGCAGGGCAACAGCCTTCAGATGACATGTGCCGACCGGTGACTGAACAGAGGAGCATACAGGTGTTGGTGATTAGTCACCGTTAGTATCGCCTGCAAGTCCATGCAACTATCAGCAACGCGGACAGCAGCCTTGTGCTGCACAAATAACAAATGTTTGACCTGGCAGCACAGCACCCTTCACTTCACACTCGGAGCGCGAACGTTGCTGCTGCTGCTGCTGCTGCTGCTGCTGCTGCGTGTGTGATCTTGCCTGTGCCCGTGTGGCTGTTACGCGTTATCACATTATGCAGCCATCACGGTGGGTGTGCTGGCGGTGCCGCCGGTGGTCATGTGGGTGGACAAGTTTGAGTGGCGCTGGCCGGAGATCTACTTCGTGGTCTCAATCAACTTCGCCCTCGCTGTCTACCTGTGAGTACGGTGTGGGAACACACATACCTGCATGACAAGAACGCTAATGAATTGACGCATTGTGCACGTTTTGCAGAGCCTGGAGGCCTGCTCTGGATTATTGATTGGTTCTTGCAAGCTTGTCCATGCTCAGCCAGGGATAAGAATGCATGGCGAACTGGTCACGGCCTGCTTCCGGCATAGCTGCCCTCGCAAACACAGGATGCAGGGTGCCAGCATCTTGCCCGCTTGCATGGGCTGCACCAGCTCCGCACTTCCTGGTGCCTTATTGTGCAATACCATGCTGCATGCGTTCAGGTACGTGACGCCCTTCTCCATCGCCTACCTGCTCTTCTCAATCGCCGTGGGCTACTTCAAGTTCTGGGCCATGATCAACGGCCTCATCGGCGGCAAGAAGAGCAAGACGTGGAAGGTGAGCGAGGCTAGGCGCAGCTCAGCAGGCGGTCCTTACCGTAGCCGTTGTAGCCTCACGGGTGGGAATGCCTCAGCCCATGCAACTTGGGTGCCCACACGGAAATGTTGGCGCGGGAGGGGGGGGGATGTGGTGTGGTTTCGTCCGAACGTGCCGATAACGTGGCCATTATGGGCACCACAGGCAAACCACCTCAACTCTCAACCCAGCAGGCGTGTCCATCATGACATGCGGGCAGTTTGGTGGACGCGCTTGTCCTCCGCCTCAGAGGGGCGAGCGTGACAGTGCAGTCTGAACCGACTGCACTCCGCCCAGCTGGGGGCCCATGCATCGTCCCTACATGCGTTCCTAGCGGTATTATGCTGACGATTATGGCATACACATTGCATCGCCCCTCATGCTCTGCTAACAGTGTGCAGGTCTTCTGATGCGGACATGTGTAAATAATCCTCGATGCCCGGTTGCTCCTTGATCCCTGGACCTGCCTGCCTGCAGGTGACCCAGAAGAAGGGTGCGCAGGCGGACGGCGGCCTCATGCGCTCCTTCCACCGCCCCTACGCGCTGGAGCTCTGCCTAGCGCTGTACTACGCAGGCATGGCCACCGGCGCGGGCCTGGGGCGCGACTGGATCATGCTGGGTTACTGCGCAGCCATGGGCGTCGTCTTCTGCTTCCTGGCGTTCGGCGACATGTACTTGTGAGCATGCGCTTGCGGCCCACGCTCACATGCCAGCGCCAGTGCCACTCGCACGTGCTTGTGAAGCGGTGGCCCGCCCGCATACCAGCGCCCGCGCCCGCGCCACTGCCGCTGCCACCGCCACCGCCAGCGGCGCTCTCCTGTTGGCTGCCAAGCGCATGAGGACGGGAGGAACAGCAGGTGGCATACCATACTATGCGCTGATTGTATGAGTGAGGCGTTTTGGATTAGCAGGTTGGCGTGCTGCAAGACGAGGTTGGTGGTTAGCGTGATGGATGCTTGTGCCTTATGGACTGGGAAGGCCTGGGACACAGGACTTGACTGTGGGTGCACAAGCATTGCTCAAGGGTTGTTATTGCATTCATATTCTTTTCGATGGTGTGCACACACCCTTGCTCTGCACCCAGCTGTTTGCTGGGCACGATAACGGGGGGCATGTCTGCTAAGTACACGCCGAGTTGAAGCGGCAGCTTGTCGCTAATTGAAAGGCGATTGAGAGTCGACAGAGTCGGCCAGACTGTATCACCCCAGACCATCTCGTCCCATTCACCCTACCTCCAAGCCCTCTCTCCTCCCTGTCTCAGTTCAAAGCTCCCGCTTGACCGATCACATGAATTTGGTCCTTGTTCTTTGGCTTTGCCATACGCCTGACTGCCCCCACCCCTACCTCTCCGCTAAGAGATGGTGGATAGCCTGCATCAACTCAGCAACCTGCTCACGTGCCACGTGAGTGTCGCTGCCTGTGTGGTCCTTGCAGCTGAACATGCGCCCCCTCATGGATTGTGTGCAGCGCAACGCCATACGCACGACTGCCACCGCTGTTCTCCGACCTTCTTATGCCCTGGACAAGAATGCATGCAGAGTCCCCCTCACCGGTTTGCTAGATCACCTTTGATCAGTGACGAGTAGCCTATTGAGCAGGGTCACAGGAAGGCATTAGGCCGATGCAATTTGGTTGTTGAAACTGCATGCGTGTGAGCGCTTGACCTGATCCCGGAAATTGGGCAGGGGACGGTGCCTGGCTTTCCCTGTCACCGTCTCAGTGCAGCTGCGACGTACCATCTTGACTATCGCTGCCGCTTCCTGTTGCGTCCTAGATTCCTCGACCAGATCGTTTACCGGCCGGTACCTAGGCTAGACCCGTTGCAGCCCAGAGCAATGACCAAAGGATCCTCCTGCAGCCGTTGGATACTGTGTAAACACCGCTTCACACATGGTTGGTGTTGTGTCAGCAAGCTGGCTGGGCATATGCATGGCGCGACCGCGGCGTGTTCATGCAGTGGCATGTCCATTTGCATGCATGCATCACTCATGCCTCAAACACACACCCCGCTTTGAGTGCCTCGTGCTAGGCGGCTCTTGACGCTCGCCGAAACCCAGAACACACCCTGCAAACAACCCAGAATCACTTCAAAATCAAGCTGTTGATTCGATGCCGGTGATTGCACGTGCTGCTGCGGTACAACCCGCCGCGAGTGCCTACATACCGCAACGGTGTGCAGCCACGGTGACAGGCTATTGTCCCACTCCAAGGTGCAGACCGGAGTGCCGTTGTGGTCAGCTGGTATGAGGCCTGGGTGCACACGTGCATAAGGGCCTATAGAGGAGCGGGCGGGTGAGTGAATGGCTGTGCCCCCCCCCCCCAAACAGGTACAACAGGACACCCAAGTACCCAACCATGAGACTGACCGTGTGTGCAGTGTGATGCACAGCCCCGTTGTATTTTCCTGCCCTGTGGTGTCCTGCTTGCTGTGTCCCTGTCCAACCACGCGACAGCTTATGCAGCGTCCGGATGAAGGGTTCGCCACGGCGTGCATCTGTGCCACTGAGGGTTAAACTGAGGGTGCGTGCTGTTTACCAGTGACGTGCACGCGAACGTCTATAGAACGTCTATATCCCAGTGCCACAGGCAGGCGGCTTATAATCAAACCTGTGAAGGATTTTATGCCGCTCGTGTGGAGTGCCTTGTGCATTGCTGGTGCATTGTATGCGGCCTCACTTTCTGACCGTGTCAGCAAGCTTGTCAGGGAGACACTCACCTAGCAGAAGCGCGTCCTTGAAGGCATCAAGACCTGCTGCCTGTTTCTAATGGCCGGTTCAGTGGATCAAGCGTTCACCTCCCAATGAACACATCTGCACAATAGCACTGACAGGGCGCAAACGTCTTGCCTCACATCTTAATTTTGTAATCTTAAATTGATGAGAAGCCTTTGGTACTCTGCAAGTGTGTTTCGAGGTTCGGCCGTTGGGTTCCAGTTGGCTGGTCTCGACTGGGTCTCGAAGAAGGTTTGGCAACTCAACGAAGCAAGCCCACCAAACGACTTGGTGAGGCACACACGCTCATAGATCAGCAAAAACTCTGTTCCGTGAACGTGGTGTGCAAATGGTGGTGTCCACCATTTGCACCACCTCAACAAAGATCGGAACGGAAGCGAGAAGTCTTCGAGTCCTTCAACTACTAAAGCCACATGCTCTGGAGTTCTAGCCAATTCCGTTCCCTGCATAAATATGATAGCCTCCTAGCAGTTGAATCCAAACAACTGAACCCTCGTCCACTACCCAAGCTTGCCCTTGCAGTTATCTCAAAACGACACCGCGACTCCAGCAAACCAACCACAAAGCCTTGAGCAACCAACATGATGCAGCAGCTTGCTAACAAGCAGCGCCATCCGACCCTCTCCAGGGGCTCGGCTCGCCACCTGCGTGGTGCTCCGCTTCGCGTTCGTGCTCAGGCAGTAGAAGCGGCTGCGGCTGCGGCTCCGGCTGAGGCTGCGGCACCCCCTGAGGTCAAGGTCAAGGCAAAGAAGGGCCGTGAAGTGGCCATTCCCAAGGTGGCGAAGGCTATCCTGCTTCAAGGTGCGCTATGCAGTTTTGTCCTCCAGGACAAGCAAGTTGCATGCATGATCACTGCCCAGGCAGATTTATTGCTGACTTGTCTAGCCAAGTCGAGCACAATCTGTGTTAGCAAGTCCAAGTGTTGCCTGCATGACCCTGGGCACTCCATCCCACAGCTTTTGCAGTGCCCAAACCCACCAATGGGCTACTGTCCGCATCTGCGTCCATGCTGACACAGCTTTGGTATATTTGCTGCAATTCCAGCTTTCGGCTGGGACAGCTGCGAGAAGGGCAACTGGTATGAGCACCTGTCCAGCAAGGTTGACGACATCAAGGTATGCACCTGCTTGTGTTTGTGTGGCACTGTGGTCGAATGGTGATGGCTCGGCAGCAACACTTCGCTTGCTGATACAAGTGATGTCGGTGCGCTGTGTGTAAGGACTGCTCTCACTGCTGTTTGTATGAATTCAGGAAGCGGGCTTCACGCACGTATGGCTTCCCCCTCCATCTCGCTCGGTTGCGCCCCAGGTGTGGCAGCAGGTTCCGCGGACGGTCTCGAAACCTTGATTCTGTGGTCGACTGAACACGGCCTTGCCCTTGCTGCACACTGTCCATAACCGAAGAGTAGCCCACTGTGTGTGGCTCGGTGATGCGAATATTGCAGTTTTGCCCTTTTTAAGGTCCTTGTCACCTGTTGATTCCTTGCAGGGATACATGCCTGGCCAGCTGTATGATCTCAAGTCCAAGTACGGCGACAAGCAGCAGCTGAAGGATCTGTTGGCCAAGCTCTCCGCCGTTGGCATCAAGTCTGTGGCAGACATCGTCATCAACCACAGGTACGCAGTGTGATCGTTGGATAGGTGGCATGCTGATCAGAATCAGGAACTGCATGGTGCCCTTGTATAGGTATGCGGTGTGGTGTCCTTGCATCATGTCAGCATCCACGGCATCCGCCTTCCGCCGAAGATGCTTTGTAGCCATGTTGTTGGAATGCTTAGAACCTGACGGGGGGGGGGTCAAAGCCCATGTTGAGGTGCGCCCCCGGCCGCGCACGGTGTGCCAACTACAAGCTTCAGTCCTGGGCTTGACCTTTGCTTCCGCTTGTGGTGCTCTTGTTCCCTCTGCAGGTGTGCTGATGAGAAGGGCCCTGACGGCGTGTACAACAACTTCCGTGATGACGTCGATCACAACAACCAGAAGATCGACTGGGATGCGTGGGCCATTACAGGGTAGGGCGCATGCGTTATCGACCTTGCATCGCCTTGCCAATTGAGCCATGCATGCATACTTGTGCGTGGCGAAATGGTCACCAGCATGCATGCATGCACCACAACCAGCTCAACATAGACCTCAGCCCGGCTCCCAAGCAGCCCGGCTCCCAAGCACTACAGGCTGCGGCGCCTAAGCAAGCTGTCAGTACTTGTGATTATTGCAGCTGCACACCCTACGCTGGCGGGGATTTGGGTTTGAGTGAGGGTTTGGTAGCGAGGTGTAAGCTTACCCTAACGATCATGCTGTGCTGCTGTTCCTGAATGCAGGAACGACCCCCACTTCAAGGGCACCGGCAACCCTGACACTGGTGAGCGATGCAGTGGCAAGCTGCCATGTGAATCGGAGCTTGTATAGCCCATGCTGGTGTGCATTCTCAGGGCTAGCAAAGCGATGTGCATGCTGCTTGCATGGCGCTGACCTGTAGCCGGTTTGGGGCAAGGGAGCTTTGATTTTGAGCACCGAGCTGCTGAAAGTGGGCATAAGTGACGTGTGACGATTGTCTAATGCTGCCATTCAACAGGTGAGGACTACGGACCCGCCCCTGACCTGGACCACGCCAACCCCGACCTCAGGTAGGCACCAGTGCACCTCATGAGGAGGGTATGATTATGTCGTGTGTTATGTGGGTGTATCGGGTGTGGTGCAGGATGTGTGTGGGGTCACGTTGCGGGCTGTGCCAGTGTGTGTGTGCGCGCATGGTGCTGATGATTTTGCTCGAGCAATATCCTGGTCATGATGCTGTGCAGCACCATGCATGCGGCAACTTGCCCCAGAATTGACGGTCGGTACTTGTCGTGCTGTGTGCAGGGCTGCCCTGAAGGACTGGCTCAACTGGCTGCGCAATGACATCGGGTTCAGCAGCTGGCGCCTGGACTACGCCAAGGGGTGAGTGACGCGGTGACCATGTGTGTGCGGCTGTGCGCATGCACATGAGCTGGTGGTGTATGCGGTCGTGTGCAGCCATGCGGCTGTGTGTGCAGGCATGTGAGCTGATGTGTGTATGCGGCTGGCTGGCTGTGTGGCTGCAGGTATGCATCTGAGTTTGTGAAGGAGTACATTGAGAGCTCCGGGGCGGTGGACGAGCTCAACGTGGGCGAGGTCTGGGTTGACCTAGAGTGAGTGTTGGGACACTGTCAAACTGCTGCTGCTGTACTGAGCTGTACATCACCACCAACACCGCTACCGCCAAAGCCATCGTGATTGCCTCCCCTGGCCCCACGCACGCCTCCCGCCTGGTTCAGCTCTGCCCAGACCTTGCATGCCGCAATCTCAAAACCGTGTCAACCATCCGCACCTACCTTCCCTGGTGTCTCCCTCTTCCCATGGTGTGGTACTGATCCATCTGCGGTGCTCATGTATGTATGCTTGCAGCTGGAACGATGGCAACCTGAACCCCAACCAGAACGGGCCCCGTCAGAAGCTGTGCGACTGGGTGAGTGGAGCGTCAGGCAACCATGTTGGCAGCAATGATGGGCACTCGCTGCTGCTGCGTGAAGCATCTGGCTCGCTCCTGGGTGTGCTCTCGTACTGCTCTGTACTGCATCGCTCTGCTTGCTGCACCTGGTGTGCTGTCCTTGGCCTATGATGGTGTCAGCGCATCTGACCTGTCCATGCTTCTGTTGTGGTGCTGCAGATTGACAGCAACGACCAGTCATGCATGGCTTTTGATTTCGTGACCAAGGTGAGGAATCAACCTGTCATGATGAGTTGTGGAAGCCTGACATTGCAGGCTTGCAGCAGCATGCTATGAGGTTTTTGCACTCTGGTGGTTTGACCGGCACGCTGACAATGTTTGCCGTGTGTTGCGCAGGGCATCCTGAACGAGGCCGCAAAGAACACGCAGTACTGGCGCCTGAAGGACGACCAGGGCAAGGCGTCCGGCCTGCTCGGCTGGTGGCCCGGCATGACGGTAAGCAAGCGCAACGTGCAACCATTCTGTAGGCAACCAATGTGTATGGCCTACCCAATGCAACGACTACCACTCTACTCCTAGGAATGGAAGGCAAACCATGAACTCTGTTGCTCGAGCACTTCCTAAGTAGGGACTGGAGACCTAATATGCTGCTGCTTGTGATTGTGCTATCTGCAGGTCACGTTTGTGGCCAACCACGACACCGACTCCACCGCCCAGCACTGGCCCTTCCCAGAGCACGCCTTCGAGGCGGGTTACGCCTACGTCCTCACACACCCCGGTGTGCCATCCGTGCTGTGGGACCACGCCTTCGACGGCAACCAGGCTGTCAACGGGGCTGTGAAGGCGCTGATCAAGATCCGCCAGCGCAACGGCATCCACGCTGATTCCAAGCTCAACATCCTAACTGCTGAGGACGACTTGTACGTCGCCAACATCGATGACAAGTGAGGAGGGCTAGGGTCTAGGGTTTGAGGGTTTGGGGTTTAGGGTTTAGGGTTTAAGGGTTGGCCAACGTGAGTCCTGCCAGTGACACAGCCTGTGGCATAGGTTTGCATGACCAGCCACGCAGCCTCTCTCCAGAGTAAGGCTCAGATTTTGCCACGGTGATTATGTGTGCCCTCACAGCTTCACAATGCACTGGGTATTTGGGCTGCTAGCATTGACGTGTGCTTGGGCACAAGCAAGCATGTGCTCAGCAAAGCTGGTACTAATCTGTGATGGCATGTGTATGACGCGCTCGGGAGTTGAGAGATGAGCGGAGGGACTAATCCGACTGGTGTGCTGCCTCTGACTCGTTGCAGGATTGTTGTCAAGCTGGGACCTCGCACCGATCTCGGTGGCCTGCTTCCCAAGAAGGAGGAGGGTTGGACCAAGGCTGGCAGCGGCCAGGACTGGTGTGTGTGGGAGAAGAAGCAGGCGTAAAGAGACGGTTTGCATACAGCAACCACTCGCTCGTGCGCAGTGAACAGTAGCGATGAATGAATCGTTGCACTCCGTCCTGCAACGAGGATAGCCGAACCTAGCTACATGTGCTGATTAGGCTAGCTAGGTGCAATCGCTGACTAGGCATTGAAAGAAATCCGGTAAGCCCAAATGTGGCTCTGGCAACGAATGTGGGAAGGTGGTATGTATGGTGATTGGCCTGCATCTGTAATTGTACTCCGTTGCTCATGCGTATGTGGCGTGTGCTCTTGGGATGGATTCTGGCCATCCAGCGTTGCGTGACCTTGACGCATGCATGTGATGCATGCATCTTGCTGGGCAGTGTCAGCGGTATGCGGGGCAGCACAAACTCTTGGGCCCCTGTACCTCGCGCATTGGGAACTGCACAGTGGGATCAGTCATTTATCAGTCATTCGATCTGGAGTTAAGCTGGTCCACTTGTGAACTACTGCAATTATCTGCATGATTGATATTCTTTGCCAACGCAGCAACAACCTGTGTAACAACATCCCCTCCTCCTTCCTGATGTCGTGAACAGTGCTGTCACCGCTGTTCACAACTCATTGCGTACAACCTATGACTAGTACAAGCAAGGCTGTCACCTGTGGTGATTCTGGGTTTGTTGCTGATGCACACACATCTGGCCAAACGGCTGCTTCAGCGGTTTCAGCACAGCCAAGACAACATGAGAGCATATGGTCACAGCTCTTGACAAAACTTATGGCACAGAACACAATGCAGGAACAAGAGGCAGCATATGCAGCGGCATGGCGCATCAGTCATAGCGCAGCACTCCATGTGACATAATGCAGTTGTCCATTGCAATTGCCCTGCCTCATCCTCCTGTCTGTTTTACAAGGACAGGGGCAATGCGCAATGAGAGGTTGCATGCGGACTACACACGCGTATGCAATCACCACTGGACCAGTGTGCAGCAGAGCGTCGCAGCCAGATGAATTATGGATGAAGTCCAATACGCAATCAAAGCCATCAGAGGTGTGACACTTACGCGGGACACACATCGCAGCATACGCAACAAAGTATACAGGCAAATGGCTGATTCCATACATACCATACGGTAGTACCATACAACTAGTTCTGCACTACAACGATAAACACCATCCAACGCATGGCATTAGTTATTGGCTGTTTGGGAGCAGGTCAAACCCCATAGCCGAGGGCGTTGGCAGCTGCCAGCGGCACCGCTACGGGCGGCGGAGGCGGCAAGCTCTCCGGCGGGGGCAACGGTGCAGGCAGCTCAGCGCCGCCGCCATCCTTGGCACCCGCCCCACCAGCGCCCTCCTGCGTTGCTCTACCCACGCCGACGGACGCGTTAGTGCCCGGTCGGCTAGAGGATGCGGCATGACTGCCAGGGGTGCCCGTCGGCCGCATGCTCTGCAGCGATACGGACGCTTTTCTTAACGCGCCGAGGTCTGGTGAGCTGGGCGCCGAGGGGCCAGGGTCCGGCGTCGCCATGCCGTCGAGGATCATGTCCGCGAGCAGCACGAGCGGTCGCTTGCTCGGCGTCTCAGGCTCGTCCTCGAAGGAATCGTCCGAGCTGGATTCCGACTGCGCCTCAATCTGGTCGATCACATCTTCCGCGAGTTCACTCATGTCGGAGAGGTGCTCGGATCCGTCTGAGTCTGAGTCAGCGGTTGCGGGCCGTACCACGGCGCCTGGAGCCGCGTTGCGCTGGCGGTTCTGCGCTCGCTTCTGACGCCGTGAGCCGGGCGGGAGCGAGGGCTCGAGCTGGGGTATCCTGCCCTCAGCGACCGCAGCGCGCGCGGCGTCGGTGTAGAGCTCCGGGGGGATGGGCGGGCCGGTGGGCGGCGGCACTGCCGCGAGCTGCGTCGCGAGCGCGGCCTCCAGCTGAGCCAGCCGCCCCTTCATGCCCTCCAGCATCCCCTCCACCGTCATGATCTTGATCTGCCGGGCTGCCTCCGGGCTGGCGCCCGCGGCGGCTGCGGCGGCCGCCGCCGCAGGCGGCGCCTGCGGCGCTGGCAGCAGCGGCTGCGCCGCTGCCGCTGCCTGCGGCATCGGCTCCAGAAGCTTACGCTGCCGGCGCTTGAGCGTGGCCGCCGTGGTGGTTGCGTGGTAGTGCTTGGGCGCGACGACGCCCGCCTCCGGCTCCACCAACGGGTGCGCCAGCACGAAGCGCAGCGCGTTGACGGCACCGACGCTGTCCGTTGTCGCCACGCGCGTGTGCATCGGCAGCAGCAGCGGGTCCAGCCCCAACGCGATCGCCAGCCGCTCAGTAGGATCCGAAATGCTCTCCCACAGGGGCGCCTCATCCAAATCCCCTTTCCCCGCTGTCGGCTCGCCCTGCTCGTGGCTTTCCCCACCGGCGTCCTCCTCGTCCTCTTTGTCCCCTTTCCCCTTCTTCTTCCGCCGTTTCTCCTGTATCCCCACGCCTGTGAGGAAGGTCATGTCCTCCGCACCCCCCTCCTCGCCCTCCTCATCCTCCTCTTCCTCATCCTCTTCAAGCACGGTGTTGAGCTGCCAGACCTCTATCGCCTCATCGGCACGGTCAAACACCTCGTCCACGACCTCAGGCGCGGCGTTGGCGATGATCGCGGCGCCCGTCGCGGCGACCAGCGCCTCCGTCTTGGAGAGCGGCTCGGCGATGTGCGCAAAGCGCTGAGTCAGCGAGACCGCCACGGAGGGTTTTGGAGCCGGTTTCGCCGGGTCATCGAACACCAGACGAAGCTTTGAGTTGTTGCTGGCGAGCAGGCTCATGCTGGGAGTCCCGGCGGCGCTCCCAACAGATCCATTAGACAAGGAGGGTATGAACGAGCCACCTGGGGTTTGAGGCGGCGCGGCAGGAACGGTGGTCATTGTTGCTGGCAACGTTCCGTTGACCTCGGCGGCCTTGATTGCGTCGGCGCGTGCTGCTGCGGCAGCCTTTGCGGCTTTAACCGCTGCGGCGATGGCAGCATCGGCGAGCGGGTTGCCGTGCAAGAGCAGTCTCTGCAGCCTGGGCAGCAGCGAGAGCGACCCGAGGTCCGGTTCTGCCTTGATCCTGTTGAAACTGAGATCCAAGACCTCCAGGGATGGGAACCCAGATCCTCGTGGCGCTGCTGCTGCTGCTAGGCTGACCAAGCTGGCCTGCCCGTCCAGCCCATGCGTCGCCCCGGATTCGCGCGTGCGCATTGACGCCGCCGCAGGCATGCGGTGGTGCATGCTGCTGGCTCTGCGGCTCTGCATGCCGGCCCCGCCGGTGATGAGGTCCGTAGCGGTAGCAGCGCTGGCCTGGCTGGCCTCCCCGTGCAGAGCCTCCTGCGCGCGGGCCGCTGCTGCGGCCGCCGCCGCGTCCCCCAAGCTGGCTTTGAGGGCGCTGGAGATGGAGTTGCGTGAGAGGTCGAGGTGGGTGAGGTGAGGCAGCAGCGAGAGCGGGCCCAGCGCCTGCGCAAGGTCAAAGCCGCAGTCGCATGCTCCTGTCACGCACAACGCAGTTTACAACCGCACCTATGCACAGCTGCATTTTCACGCTTTCACTCTGACGCAAGGCCAGATGGAGAGGTCTATAACATGAGGCATATGCAGTCAACATAAAGCCCAACGAATGTAAATGAGCAACGAGTTTAGGAGCACAATGGACTATGGGTACACGCACGACGATCCGCGAACCGCAACACTTTGGTTGCATCAGGCTGTCTTGCTGTTGGTGTGACGCACCGGTGATCTGAGGCGACACCCAGACAACTTGAGCGTCTTGAGCCCCCCCAGGAGTGCACCCAGGTCAACCGCTGGCAGTACGCCCCGCTCTGGCGGGCGGTTGGCTGACAGGTCCAGGCTGGTGAGGTGCGGTAGGTGGGCCTGGCTGAGGGGTGTGTGGGGCCCCAGCACGTCTGCCAGCGGTAGCAAATTATATGACAGGTCCAATACTTCAAGAGCCTGCACGAGGGATGGCAGGGCAGCTCCGTACATGAATAATGATGGCCACAGGACGGAGCATTGCCGATTGCAGCTGAGGGACCTCCAACGGCACTGATCCCTCCCGTTTCAGACTGCGATAATGTGTGCACTGTGCAGGATGGCACAACGCACATACATCCGGAGATTTAGGACTGCTCTGGCAAGAAAACTGTGATGACGATCTAACAGCTTCCAAACGAGTACTGCAGGTGAAGCGCATAGTGGGAGCTTGGAGGGCGTTGACGTACGGGTGGCGGCGGTACTGTACTCGTGCATGTGTGCATGCATGCGGTATACGGCTGCATGCATGTGCAGGACGATATCGGTTCCCCCGAATTGCACATGGGAACTCAGAATGCCGCACCTGGAACGCGTCCTGCGGCATCTCGCCGAGCCGCAGCATGCGGTTGCCCGACAGGCGCAGGCGCGTGAGCGCGGCGGCGGGCGCCAGGCAGGCCATGTCGGGCAGCTTGTTGTCGGTAAGGTCCAAGGAGGCCAGCGCGGTGAAGTACTCGAGATCCACCGCCTCCACGCTGGAGATCGTCCTGCGGTACAAGATGGCATTATCCAGGGAGGGGCGGCATCACACATTCACACCTCAACGCTAGTCAATCAGTAGATTTCTGCATACGGTACCTGCACAGGATGTTTAGCAGGTTGCGCTGGGTGGCTGCGTGGGGCTGCCGTACGATGGGATCCACAATGCAACTAACGGCAACACAGCACACTTCACTAGAGGCTACCACTGCCACAACTACGCTGTCATCGCTACCTGCTACACGCCACGGCTAGTCTTCCCAAGCTCACCTGGAGCTGAGGTTGACCTCCCGCACCCCCTCCGGCAGCTCCTCCCCGCTGGCCTCCAGCAGCATAAAGCCATCCAGCTGGCAGTCTTGAGGGGTGCGGGGGGGCCGGTCGGCTTTGCGGCGGAACGGCTCGGGGCCCAACGCCATCATCTTGGCGGCCTGCTCGCAGAGGCGCACATGCACGGAGTTGCACACACAATGCAACCCGCAAGGCAAGAAGTAAGTGGCGCTACGGAGATGCATATACTCCATGCACTGATCCCATATTGCACTGATCAAGGGATCAGCCTCCGGATATCGGTAGCGCACACACACATGTGTCAGTTGCAAGACAGGATTCAAACCCCGGAAGCGAAACCCTCAGGAGTAAAGCTTGCACACGCTGCGAATTGCGAGATGCGGGGACCGGACCAGGCAGGCCAGCGTGCACTGTGTTAACCGTGCTGAGGGGTCGGAGGCGTTGCTGGTCGCAGCATCTACATGCCATCAACATGCACATGTGCAATCCTGCAAACGCTTCTCGCTCGGGCCTGAGCCACATCAGCGGGACAGCCCGGCGTGCAAGCACCAAGAGGTGGTACGTGTCACACTCACGCGCGCAATCATGGTGGACGCTGCTGCAATGAGAACGTAGGGCATTTCACTGTGGCCCACCCCCTGACATATGTCGGGTCTGGGTCTGGTGTTTGGCATTGGCTGAGGCACATGCAAACATGTATCAGTGTTTAGCACAGTGAACTGCATGCCTTGCAGTACTGCAGCACACCACGCATGCGGGCAAGGGACAGCTGGGCCATACTGTGATTGTAACCGAGCGGAGGTGGAGCAGGGTAGCTTCAGCGTCGGTCACCTTTGTCTGAGGTTTCCAACATTGAAGCTACCCCGCTCTACCTCCGCCCAGTTGCAAGCACGATGCACCACAGTATGGCCCAGCTGTCCCTTTCCCGCATGTGTGGTGTGCTGCAGTACTGCAAGGCATGCAGTTCACTGTGCTAAACACTCGAACATGTTTGCATGTGCCTCAGCCAATGCCAAACACCAGACCCCCACCCTACATATGTCAAGGGGTGGGCCACAGTGAAATGCGGCAACTGTTCTCACAATCACGGCCAGCAATGCGTGCAGAAAAAATGCAGACTCGCTGGGCGGTGGCCAAATGAAGTCATGCGCAACAGGCAGGAGGCAGGAGCTGCTGTCCGGGAAATGCTGAGGAAACTGTACTACGGTACCTGATGAAGGGGCTTTGTTAAGTAGGGGGTGGGCAGTCAGCCATGAAATAATTCGATTGCTATACCAGTACACCCGTGCAGTGATGGCGCCGGCAAGGCAACATCTTGTCAGTGTGCACGGCTGCCCGCACCTGCAGGCGGCGGGCTAGGCCTGACGGCATGTCCTTTCGTGGGATGGCGATCTCCACCAGGCCCGCCACTCCATCGGGGAACAGCAGCGCCCCGGCGCTGGCGCCGCCGCCCAGGGCTCCGCCCATCAGCGCTCCGAAACCGCTGGCGCTGGCGCCCAGCAGCGAAGCCGCGGACTGCTGAGCACTGAGCGGGCCGCCGCCGGCCGCCGAGGATACAGCGGTGCCCGTATGGGACGGCTTGGCGAGCTTACGCGGGCCGCGCCTGTCCAGCAGCAGCACATCATGTCAACAAGGACATACAATAGCTCATGGCGTTGCATGCGGGAAGAACCAGCATTGTGTGGAAACTCACACGGGTATGGCGGCCCTTAAGGGGTGGAAGCACACGGGTGGATGCGAATGACAGGCGCAGGCACGGCAGCAGCGGAGTCATGGTGTGCAGGGCCTGACACAGCGTGAGTGCTCCACTCACTTGCCGCCTTGCTGCCGTACTGATCCCGGGCCTGGAGCCTCCGTGGCATTGCCGTGCCGGCCTTTCCCCACGCCCTGCACGCCCATTGCAAGGAGCCCCTCCGCCGCCGCCGCCGCCGCTGAGCTGTTCGCACCGCCCGCCGTGCCATGGCCCAGCCCGGGAAGCGTTCCTTGCGCTGTGCCTTTCAACCCGTTAGCACCAGCAGCAGCGCCGCCAGCAGCAGCACTGGCAGCAGCAGCGGGCTGCTTCTGGGAGGTGGAGGTGGGAAGCGTGGGGTGCGGTACAGCGGCTGCCGGGTGTGACGGCGGCAGGCCGCCGGCTGCGCTGCGGTGCGTAGAGGGAGCAGAGCTACGGTGGGAGTTCAGCGCCTGCAGCGGTTGCGAAGATGACGCGTCAGCGCCTGCAACGGCGCCGGGGAATGTCTGGGCCTTGACGCCTGCGTGGCCGCCGCGCTGCGAGCCTGGAGCTGAGGTCGGGGGTGCCGCCTGATCAGGCTGCTGGGAGGAATCTGCAGCAGGTTGCAGAGTGACGGCGGAAACACAGGGTTTCAGTTGCTACATTACTGTGCATTCAGCATTACTGTGTGCATGCCAATGTCCGACGGCTGCTTCCATGTACATCCGGCGCGCTCAACGCCACGGCGTCACATGCATGCTATCACGACGCGTACATGCACACTGGTGTTCATGAATGCAGGCTTTCATTTACGTGACTGCAGTCGTGCATGTACCTTGTCGGTTTCGGAGCTTTCCCGATATGCCCCCGGGGCCACCGAGCGGCAGCGGCGGCACGCCCAGCATCCCTGGGGAAGTCGATGTGCGCGGCGTCACGTGTCCCGACCGCTGCTGCCCCGACTGCTGCGTCCCCGCCTGCGAGTCGCGCTGCTGGGAGCTGCCGCCGAACGCGTGCAGGCGCGGGCCGCCCGCCATCACACCCGCCTGCGACGCTGCCTGAAGGAGCGCTGCTGCGTCATCGTCGGGTATATCCGGTGAATCCACGCGTTGCGTGCGGAAGGCCGAGGATGTACTGCCAGCGGGATTTGCCGCGTCATGCTGGGAATGAGCGATGCTGCTCCGGCGGGACTGTGGTAGCGAACGCAGGCCCGAGCCGGCTCCGGCGCTGGCCCCGCCTGCCGCTAGGCTCTGCCGGCAAGACGCGGATGCGCCCGCTGCTGCCCCTTCCTCCCCTACCCCTTCGCCTTTGGCAGCGTCATCAGCGTCATCATCCCCCATGTGCATGGGCGTTGGTGCTGGCGAGGCGACGGATGACTGCGGTGGCGAAGGTAGCGACAGGGCGGCGGTACGGGGCGTGGCGCTTGCGGCGCTGCTGGCTGAATGCGGCCGTGAGGCACGGCTGCCGCCATCTGCCAGTGCTGGGGCCTCCCCGCTCCCGCTGCCTTTCCGTGACCCAGATCCGGGGCGTGGAAGGCGGGAGGAGGAAGCTTCCGGGCTGGCGGAGCGCATGGGGGAGGATGCGGATGCTGAGCTTGGTCGCTGGCTGGCGCTGACCGGGCGCCTGCCGCCGGTGACGGGCGGTGTCACGCCTGTCCCCGAGGCTGCTGCCACTGCCAACATAGATGCGGACTGCGTAAGTGCCGCCGCGGCGATGCTGTTAAGGTCTGCTGTGTTTGACGGGCGCCCGAGGCGCACGCTGAGGCTCAGGGCTATTGCTTCTGCGTGCTCTGAGCTCAGGTCTTGCTCCGGTTGGCCGCTCCCTTGACCCATTAACGCACCTGAGGACGATGAGGCTTGCGGCACGATCGAGGCAGACTGCGGTCGTGATGGCGGCAGCACTGGCGCAGCCGCGGCTGTCGCAGCAGCCTCGCCGCTACCTGAGGCTGACCCGCTGCCTGGTTCGTGCGGTGGGATGTCACCAGAGGCGTGGCCCGAGGCAGGTTCGCTGCCTTCCTGCAACTCAGCCTGTGAAGGCTCAACAGGCTCATCAGGTCCGCCTGTCAATCAGCCGAACAGCAACATGGCATACGTGATGCGGTGAGCGTTTAACTCGCTCGCAGGGCGCCACATCACGGCAGCACACCAGGACACTGACGCAGGCGCATGACATCCTGACAGGGTGCGGTACCAGGTGCTGTGCGCAGGTGTGCCCTGTTGTGGCATGTCAGAAGGCTGTGAGTGGAGTGCAACTGCTCAGGGTCCCCGAATGTGCAACGCCACACCCACGCCCACACCCACCGTACCCCAGGTGCGAGTGCAGTAAATGCCATCCTGATGTGCACAGTACCTGTGCGCTAAACAGTGCTATTATCGCACTCGTACTGCAGGTGGATATGGCAACAGGTGCTCAGCTGGCATAGGCAGGGCGACATGTCCGCTTGCTCACCATTGTCGTTCGGACTTCGAGAAGCGTCCACAGACCCGGATGCAGAGCCCTGCCCACCAGATGGTTCATTCTGCTGCATGCCAGGCGTGGCTTCTGACACGCTCTGTTGAGCTTCTGCTGATGAGCCCTGGCTCTGTCGCTTGTCGATTGCTCGATGTCCCATTGACGGTGTGCCAGGCAGTGAAGCCAGGCCAGCTGCATCTGCAGGCCATTCGCTGATTGAGTCCGAGCGTTTCACAGACGCGTTGTTCATTCCAGCATAACCTAGTCCCTAGCATGGGACACGTGCGGTCACTGCGCTGAGTGCATTTTGGAAGGCAGCGGCTTCTGTGCGAGGTGGCTGCACCCTTTAAGCTCAGCTGAACGTCATCAAGACACCATATGCGCAGCGGCAGTTCCTCTGTGTGGCTCTGGCGAGTCACACAGCGCCGAACCTGTCGTGATGCACACGGCAGCGGTCAAGGATTGCCACTTGTCCCAGCTTGGACCGGACCTCCCAGTCTTTCCTTGCGATAGTGTGCTTGCCAAAACGAACATAACATTTCAGGCATCCGTCAGCAACACTCACACGTACCACTGGGTTTCCAATACTTCGCTTGCCGCCCGAACGGAAAGGTAGAGCCGCTTGCAAGCACCCCGTGAAGTGTTGACAACGGATATGCCTTAGAAATAAAATAAGTTTCTTTGCGAGTCTGTGCCGCGAGCTCAAGTTACGGCTGCATGCAAACACGGCCACTCCTGGGCTTATAAAGACTCAAGTAGTACGTAGTTTTCACGACTGTTGTAAGAAGCCATAATAAAACACACAGAATACTGACGTACGGGGTTCATTTGCTCTTGTTTTGCTGCTGTCTTCAATGTGGTACTGCTCGTGTGATCAGACTTTTCGGACTGGCCACCGCCGGGGTAATGTGGCGCTTGTCCATGCAAATCCTATGCTTCTAATTGCATTATAGTGATGGCTTGACACCGCTTGTAAGCCGTAGGAA
This sequence comes from Chlamydomonas asymmetrica, assembly GCA_001662385.1. Lineage (NCBI taxonomy): Eukaryota > Viridiplantae > Chlorophyta > Chlorophyceae > Chlamydomonadales > Chlamydomonadaceae > Chlamydomonas > Chlamydomonas asymmetrica. Next base: position 296,775 of record BDDA01000045.1, read on the forward strand.
GCAAGCACAGCTGAGACACGCGTGTACCTAGGGTTGCCCTGCTGAAACACGCTGCTCCTGACAAGCGCTGGTGTCATGGTGCACCACGGGCGCGCTGACTTTCATTTGCATGGCTTCAACACATATCGGACGTCAGACGTCATACGTTTGGTGGCTAGAGACTTTTTCTTGGATGGTCTCGACCGCCCTCCAATCGTCGAGACCAACACACGAGCAGGAAAGGCATGCACACATCAGGCAAGCTGCACTGTACATCAATAAACTGGATCAGGCAGTGTGCTGCACAGGCGGTGAGGCTTACGGCGTCCGTGGAGTCCGTTGGTGCTGCCCTGGCATATCGGTGGACAGCAAAGTTGTGTAGTTGTGAACTGTCTGCAGAAAATCCTGATGAACTAGAATAATGCATAAAGGTGCACAATCCTCCGCCAAGCAGCACTTTAGGTCACACTCTGTTTGCATGCCTGCACAAATACTCGACAGCACAACGGACACAATTCGCAAGGCTGCCTCGATTGGCACAGTCGCTATGCTGGCTGTCGACAATCGCATTCAGCCACAAAACCTACAACCAGTCATACTCTGTTTCCAATCTGCAATAACAATAAACGGAACACACACGTACTTTGATTAACACGTGGACTGGCAGTGCGGCTCGATATCCATAACAGCAAACAGGAATGTGACTACTGTGTGCCAAACTTTACCTTGCATGGGAACAACCAGGCACCGCCCATGAGGGTGTGATCGTGGAAACGGGCAGCAACGGGACCTGCCGTGCACCTCAACAGCAGCTTCACATCGGCCTGCTGCAAGTGCGTAGCGACTCACCTGAGTCGTGCCCTATCCCTGTTGACGTCCCTGTGCCTGCTGTCACACCTTGGTGGAAACGTTAGAGTGCAGCTGTCGCCGTTTTTCCTGCCGCAGGGTTGGTGCACGTGCCACAAGGCATATGCGGAGGCAAACTCTGCCTCAAAGGGCACACCTGATCCTTATTGCGGTCTTGATACATCTGCAAGCAGCATGTGTCAGCTGTGCTCATACTGGAGGAGCAGGACAGCCACCAGCGGCGGCGTCCCCACGTATGAAACTCGATGTAGGTCCTCCCCGATGCTCGTGGGCATCATAGCCCGGGCTGTTATGGCGGTCAAGTTGTAGCGCGTGTCATGCATTTGAAGCGCGATGATGATGCAACAGTGCAACACTCACCTGCATGTGCGTGGGTGTGTACAGGACTCCCGGGGGTGGGTTGTTTGTGGGGGTTGGGTGGAAGTGTGGGGTGGCCGAGGGGGCTCCCATGGACACACGGAGACGCACACATACATCGTACGTGGATGCGTTCGGGCTACACGGACCGCTGGCACGCTCAGGGTGTTGTGCTCGACGCGGTCTAGCACTGCCTGCACCAAACACCCCCGACATGCACCACGCAAAGCACCGCCGAGCCCTTGCTATGCACACAAGCACCACCCAGGACATGCAGGTGTTCCCTTGACTGCAGGGCTGCTTCATCATTCCCGTACCTATGAACGGGGCGAGCAATCAGGCGAGTGGCGTCCTGGGCACCCTGCTGGGTTATGTTAGGTGGTGCAGTCATAGCACATGCATCAGCACCGCCACCTTCTGTGCTTAGACCCGTCCATCCGGGTCTGATCATGTGCGTATGCCTGGGCCTGTGTTGGGCTTCTGTGTGCCAACTGGGCATAGTCTGCCACACCAGTCATAGGATGCAGCAAGGCGGCACGTGTTGGCGTCCCACACACACATCTGTGCGAAAGCATGCACCTGGCCGGCATGCACCGACATTGCGCTGTTCTGCAGGTGTTGCTGCGCACCCATGCATTCAAGCTGGCCACCTTCAAGCACACCATGCGCTTGTGGATTGCCCTTGCATCAGCAAGCATCGCACTCATCCTTGTGTGGGGTGTTGCGTGTTGCACATATCACTGGCGAGACGTGCACCTCAACGTGCACGGTGTGCACAGAGTTATTAGGTTCCAGTGGGGCCATGCAGTGTGCTCTCCGTGGGGCCGCGCACGGTGTGTATGCCACGCGCAGGTGATTTGCATCAAGGAGGCTATCACGCTCGCGTCCCTCCTCGGCTGTAAGGTGCTGCTGTACGGCTTCCACAACCACTACAGCGAGTCGCGTACCGCTGAGGGGGCGCTGACTAACCTGGCGGTGATGCCGTTTGACCTCGTGTTCGACCGGTAGGTACGGCCGGACCGCGGTATTGGATCGTTGCTTGGCTGGGTGGCGGGACAGCAAGCTGCCATGGAGGCACCGCTGTGCCTGGCCCTTGCCTTGGCCACCGTTGAAAAGCGTGCCATTTTCGTTACCGTGCACGGCAGCGCCACCAAAACTTTAGCCTTCTCTTGTCGTGTGCGCGACTGGCGCTGCTAGTTCGCTCACATGCAAGACAGCATGGGCTTTGTGCGCCATACCTAAGGAGCGGCAGCCATATCACTAGGGTATTATAGGGTATAGGGTATTATATGGTTATACCCTTACAATCACAACCATAAGCAGGACCATATAAATTAAGCGCAGCTGTGCCGCAGCCAGCCACCACCACCTCCAAACACCATTGGCCTCCGTTCCTGAACTCGCCACAGCAGGGACACACGCCATTGCGCTATCCATGCTGGGATGACACTGTGGCTTGCAACGCTTTGTGTGTGGTTGTGGTGCAGGGCAAACCTGTCTGCTAGCATGCGGGTGCCCATCCATACGTTTGAGGAGGCTGATGCGGCGGGCTGGGATCGATCCGTAGACACGCTGCTCACCTTCATGCATACCGGCAGCTTTGACAACCAGTTTGGTCGCATGGTGGCTGCCACCGGCATCCGCCTCAGCCACCTCAGCGTGCAGTACATCCGTGAGCTGGAGGCGCTACGTACTGCCAAGGACCCACATCGGGCCGATCATGGGACAAGCAAGATTGTATTGCCGCCAGACGATCGTGCTGGTGGTGGCAGCGGCGGCAAGGCCGGCAGCAGCAGTACGGCGAAAACCACAGGCAAGCCCAGCAGCGGCAGCAGCAAGCCTAAGCGTAGCCTGTTTGGCCAGATGTCATACTGGCCAGTGCCGGATGAAAACATTGATGATGACCCTAGCAGCAGCCGAACGGCCAACCGTGGCAGCAGCGGCGATCTTAAGGCCGGACAAATCATAGGCAGTGGAGACAGCAATAGGGGAACAGGACGGAGCAGCTGGCAGCCAGGTGCGTGGCTGCGCAGGATGCTGCGGCCCTCCGATGGCCGCTCATCCCCTGCCCCAACACAGAGCAAGAAGGCGGCAAAGAGCCAGCAGCAGCAGCAGCGTGTCGGTGCAGGAGCGCTTAGGTGGTGGAAGATGGAGGGAGGTGCGTACAGGTGAGGAAAGCGGCACAGTGAGGACTGCAGCCTGTGCCATGCGCGTTGTATCATTGTGTGTGTTCGTGCGCGTGCATGCAAGCCCTATGCTCTTCCACCTGCGGAAAGCAGTTCAGGCTGCTGTGCTGATCTGCCATACCACCTAACCACCTGCAGGTGTCACAGCAATGACCTCAAATCCCTCAAGCAGTACCTCACCAACCACAAAAGCAGGTGAGCTCGCAGCAGAACGGCCCGCGCACGGCTTGTACACCGTACCTGTGGCTTCTGGTGTCTGTGGGGAGTGTGGAGGGGCGAGGGGGGGAAGAGGAGGGAGGAGGGCAGCGGCATACCGGGGGAGAAGCATTAGCCATGGCATGGATGTGCATATGTGGTACGACTGCGTGGTGGTCCTCATGTGGCGAGTGGTGCAATTTAGCCAGAGTGTGTGTCCAGCGTGGTGGCGTTGCGACGGCTGCATGCACTGCGCTTGCAGGTTCATCCTCATCTACTCGTACCAGATGCTGGTCAAGGGCTTTGAAACCATCACCGGCAAGCCGCCCATCAACGTGAAGAAGTCTCAGTGCGCCAAGGTGTACCAACAGGTGAGGGACAATTAATGTGATGCCTGCGAGTGCATTGGGGGCTTTTGGAAGGTGCATTGGCTTCCCCGATCCCCTCCCGATGGTGATGGTGGGGTGGTGGATGGTGTTGATGCATGTGTGTATTGGTGAGCATCTGGATTTTCCACACAGGGCTGGCTGGGTGGGGTGGGGTGAGGGGTTCTAGGGGGAATGGGGTGCAGCAAGTGTGGCATCACGGTGCAGACAAGGACTAAGGAGACACCCAAACATCCCAACGGTTTACCAACATCTTTACCTCATTTCAGCACTATGGCTGAATGTTTGCGTAGTTTCAGCACGTCTCTAGGAGCCCAGATCGCCCACCAGCCCCCCTTGCCTTCAGCAGTGCCTGCCCGAAATCCCCCCTGTACATCTACCACATGCCCCCATGTCCTCCTATCGGACGTCCAATGCGCAGAAGTCCTTGCTGCGCTCTCATCGTTGCACACGGATACGTCCCCAGGCCCAGATGGTATGTGCGCCGCCATGATGAAGTTGCCATGCTTCTTACACGCTGATGGTACTCCTTCTCCCGTCCTGTCCACCCTGGCCTCTATTTTCACCGCCATGCTTCACTCTGCTTACACCCCCT
>BDDA01000046.1:5577-29390 GCA_001662385.1 Chlamydomonas asymmetrica
AGCTAGCATAGCCAGCTACATCACAGCTGACAGAGGGTGGCTGGCTACCCTGTCTAGCCTAGCCTCGCAGCAATGGGTGTGGCCAGTTACACTCATCAGGTGGCTAGCTGCTAGCCTGTGACCCCCTCGGGCTAGGGGGCAAGCCTGATGTAGGGAACGCGTTGGAAACAAAAAGCAAGCCTTGTGCCAGAACCTGGCAAACTCTAGCAAAGTTCACCAATTCACTCCGTGACAGCGAGCATCAAGATTCTGTGAATCAGTGTTGCATTCTGCTGGTCAGCTGCAGCCCACTGCCATGAAATTGTGCAACCGTCATTCGACCTGTCACGTGTGGCTGTGTGCAGCATCGCGCAGCGTCCTGCTGCCTTAACAAATGTAATATGCTCGCATCCACGCCCATGGCCATCAGCTGCATGCTGCTGTGCCTCACCCCTCCATACCAAGCTGTGCAGCTAAGTGCCACACTACATATTGATGCCTCACATGAAGCAACACACCAGCCAAGCTGATGCGCTCATGCATGGAGCACAATGGCTCATGCGTGTGTGTGGCAATTCAGTACTCGCTTGCACCTCACTGGTGGTCTGTGTCAGACAATACGTTCTTAACGTACAAGAGCAAAACTAAAAAGCACCGGTGCTGGTTCCAGCACCGCGGTGATATGCACAGAGTTCGCACGCTATGCACGCGTACCGCATGCAACGCGTTGTACAAGAGGGGGAGGGTTGTGCTTATTTGGCAAGCAACTCGTGGAATGCATGCTTGCACAGGTAAACATACGTATGTGGATGAGTGCACGACTGCACAACGGAGTGCTGCCACACGGATTGAATGGATGCACGCAGGCTCAGCACGCGGCGCAGCTTTCAGGCCGGGTGGCCGCCCTGGGCTTTGACTTGCCCACACCCATGTGGCCCTGCAGCGACAAGCACCTTGTACATTGCGCTACGCACACACACCCAACTCGCATGATACCACCCCGCGTGCAGCCGGCACATGTGCGCAACGCCCATGCACGCGCACCATGCATGCCTCGCATGCGCTATCGGAACTCAGCTTGGGGTCGGAACCCTAGCATATGTGACAGACCCTGCATATGTATATATGCCTGTGTCCACGTCACTATTGCGTCACTGGCAAGTGGCCTGCACAACCTCGCCGCTTGTGTGTCATGTCTCCATATCTTTACAGCAGGCAGTCTCTTCCCGGCTGGCCATATGCCTGCTGAGTATGCATATGCATGCTCAGTATGCTCAGGCATATGGCCAGCATTGCATTGCATGCGCGCATGGCATGTAATGTTATCTGCCTATCTGCGCAATCTTCACGCTGATCATGGAGCGGCCATGGAACTGCCAACGCACCCATATATGCCTAATATGCCGATATGTGGGCGTTGATATCGTAAGAGCTCACTGCTGTGCCTTGCATGCTTGCATGCAGTCAAGCCCCCGTATTCACCGTGACGATTATGTTCATCCTCGCGTTCTACTGCTACACTGGCGGCAAGAAGACCACCCCCGCCACCCCGAACTCCTTGCTGCGCAACATGGTCACCTACTATGTCTTCATCACCGGCATTGTTGAAATCACACGTCTTATTTGGGACGTCTCCCGCTTCGCGCTCGTGTTTGCCTCGCTGCACAACCATGCTGAGTGGGGAGTGATTGCCTGCGGTCTCATGGTCGCTCAACACGCCTGGCGCTTCTTCCTGGGCGCTTCTCTATGGATCCACGCCGTCAATATGTGGGTCCTCTTTTCACCCTCGCTGACGGCGTCTGGCGCCGGAGAGCAGGTGGCCGGCATGCTGTGCGACTGGCTGCTGATCATCGTATGGGCGCGCCTCTTCCACGTCTCCGGTAGCAAGCGCCGCAAGTTCGTGCTGTTCGGCCTTCTGGGCTCCCTTGGCCATATGGCGGAGATCTTGCCGCTGGTGTCGCTGCTGGTGGGCCTGGTCCCGGTGCCGAGCATGCCAGGTATGAGGTGTACCGCTGTACTGCACACTGTATTACACACTGTACTACACGTTGTACTACAGCTTGAAGTGCTCCAGGAAGGCGCTCATTACCACGAGGATGCACTTAATGATGTTGTCTCTAGAGGCACCATGTGCGTGCCATGCATTGCAGGTGACATGCATTGCATTGTACTACATCTCCCAACACACGCATGCATGACCCCATAACTGACAGGCAGCCTGCTGACTGTGCGTGCGCTTCAACCCTCTCGCCCTGACCCTCATCCCCCTGGCTGTGCGTGCGCTTCAACCCACTCGCCCTGACCCTCATCCCCCACCACTACTGCCCCCCTCGCTCTTCCCCCTCAACAGGCAGCCTGCTCATCGCCTTCTCCACCCCCATCACCTTCTTCTCGTACATCACCATGGTCAACAAGTATGAGGAGTCAGGCATGCCGGAGCTCATTCCTCCAAAAAACGAACACAATGAGGAGCAATCTGCTATCAACACCGCCAACAGCAACGCGCTCGGCACTGGCATATCCTCTGACATCACCCCCGCCTTCACCGCAACCCATTACAACGGTGGATCGGTCGTCAACGGAGGCAGCAACGTGCACGCCCTCGCCCCTGCACGTGCTGCGGCGGCAGGCAGGCCGGCGAGCTCGGCTGCTTATGCGGCCAGCGCGGACGTGCGTGGTGGGACGATCGCGTTGTTCATCTTCTTCAGCTTCTTGCTCGGCACCGCCACCGTCCTGGGCCCCCTCGCAATCTTCCCTGAGTGCTCTGGCCAATCGGTGCGTCGCGTGCTCTTGGTCCAATGTCCTTTGGCTCGAATCCTTGCGGTTCCTCTTCTCGGTTCGATCCCGATTCACCTCCCCCTCGCAGGAAGTAGTACTCATGGGCGGCGGGCCGGGGTTCGAACCCTGCCAGGGGTGCTTCCTCCATCGTTGCTGCGACCGAGATGAGGATGGATTTCCTGTGGTGTGGGGCACCCCAACCCCGCGCCACGGGAGCGCGCATTTCGAGCATAGTGCCCTTAGGGACCGTCAATCCCGGGGCTTGTCCACTGTCCCGGTGTGGTTTATATTAGCGCAGCTGTGGCGGATGGAGCAAGGGGCGCGCACATGCAGGCTTCCACACCAAGAAGAAAAAAAAGGCCGTGAAGCCTAGAACCATGCAAAACAAGCCCCCTACACCCGTGATAAACACTGCCCGCACGATCAACATGTGCCCTGTGGTGAAACTCCGAGTCCTTGCCTGGTCAACTTGCAAGGTTGTGCACAGCTGGGCGCGGCGTTCATGTACCAATACTCGAGCACCTTGAGTGAAATGGATGCAATGGAGAGCATTTCACATGATGCCCTGTGCACCGCAACACTGTGCAGGGCACATGCGCGTTACCGCCATCGTCGTCACTGGCGGCGGCGGCCAACGGTCCCTTCTGCCCCTCTAAGAACATGCTAATGGGCACGACGCTGCTGGTAGCGACGCCCGGCAAGGGTCCCAACATCATCAACATGGTCGCGACGATGCCTGGTGGGGCACGATATGTGTTGGACACACACAAGCACACTGCACGGCCCCACGGAAAGCATACTGCATGGCCCTACGGGAAGTAAATCCACTTGAACACACACACACAACACACACTACAGGCATGCACATTATGTTCGTCCCTCGTGTCACAAGTGCCTGGGTCAGCATTGGAAGCAACACTCAGTTCGGTTAGCGCCAGGCAATTGGCACACTACAGCATTGCAGAAACCGCACAGCCTGCATCCATCCACAACCCTGGTTTTTCATGATGTAGCCCTGTCACTTCACCCTGTGTGACTACGCCCACTGCCACTTGTCTGCGGGTAGCGGGACGCCTTGCCGCACCTCAGATCGCCTTGTGCCTTGCAATATACAGGTTGCCTAGGTCTATGGCACGCGTTTACGCGTTTACGCAATCCCTTTGCATGCCATGCTTACGCCTTTGCGCAATCCCCATGCATGCACGCATGCCATGCAGGCCCCATCCGCATGGAGCACGGCAACATCTACTACGAGGTCTCCTACGACGGTGCCGACACCGTCAAGTTTGCGGAGGCCTGGTCCTCAGTGCGCTCGCTCTACAAGCACATCCTGCTCAGCCCCACGGTGCGGCGCGTGTTCTACAGCGACGCGTTCGCCGCCATCCGCAAGACGCAGGTGCTGGAGGGGCCCTTCCCGGTGAGTGTGGCCCAGCAGGGTTTAGGTGCATGCTTGATTATTAGGCACCCTCATCACTTGCATCAATGGGTATACATGTTGGTCTCCTCGCTTTTTATTGTCGCACTCGGCTTCAACTACTGTCCTGTGTGCCTCCATCCGTGATGAGCCGCCTGCAACGAGCTCCTTCCTCATGCTACTACCCCCTATCCCCTTTCCCCCTTGCCCCCTTGTCAGGCGCTGCGCCCCTGCGCCGCCGTGACCGCTGAGCCGCAGCCGGTGCAGATCCCCTTCAGTACAATCATCAAGGCCCCCGTGGAATGCCTATGGGACAGGATCTCCAACTGGGCGGGCGACTACTCCTGGGTACAGCACGCACTGGTGGGTGCTCTGCCCTCCTAAGATATCTGCTATAGTAGCTATAGTGAGGGGTTTAGGCCCAACCCTGGACCCTAAAACCCGTACTGTGGCCCCGCCCCGTCAACGCTAACTCAATTGATCTTCTTTGAAGTTGTACTAGTGGAGTGTTATTTATGTGATGTTACATCAGGAGCGTGATGGCCACACGGCCCATGCTCCCCCCAGATGGGGAGCAGGCAAGCAGAAGGGGTTCACCAAGCTATGCACATGGGGTGCAAGAGGGCCACAAGGGCTTAGTGCAGTACATCAGCATAAGTATCATGCATGGCTGAGTGCAGCACACTAGTGTACTAGTGGAGTGTCATGCCAACCTGCCTTGAACCTCACCGGCCCTACGTCAGACTCTTAGCCTCTGATGCGTCGGGGAAGCGGCAAACAGCACAGAACAGCCGTTATCCTCGCCTTGCGGGTGATCCATCTGTGCAAAGCATGAAGCCGCGAGCGCCCTCATTGATCGCATGCTCCCCACCTACCCCACCTCCCTCCGGGACTCGACTGATCACCATCCAAACACAACCATACATGCCGACCATCTCGCAGGGCACGACGCCCCTATCCCCCAACCTCCGCATCCTCCACTTCCGCACATTCAACGAGACGGTCGTGCGCCAGGTGCCGCCCCTGCCTCCTGTTGAGCAGCCGGACGGCGGCCATCGCCTCATTTACTACGTCCTGAGCGGTGAGTGGGCGGTGCTTAATTTTTTCTTTTCTTTTTCCTTCTTAGTGTGGAAGCCTGCATGTGGGCGCCCCCTGCTCCATCCGCCACTGCTTGTTGCCAGTGTAAAAGTCTAACGCGCTAACAATGGCCGCCAGATGCTCAGCTGCATGCTAGGCAGTGAGTCGTGCTTTGCATACTCCTAACCTAAAGCCCCAAACCCCATAGGTCGCCACTTGCACATGCCAGGCTGTTGCGTTGTTTCTGGCCTGCTCGCTTGCATCGGCGCTTGTGCACGCACCTCACCTACATCCCGTCAACCTGGCTGGTACGCACACCCCGGCAAAGTGTTGCGCATATGTCAACGCATAGTGCACACATGTGTAGGCGGCGCCGTCGACAGCATGGCCGAGGTTTACAAGGGCGACCTCGCCATCGTCCCCGACCCCAACAACCCTGCCAAGCAGACGCTCTTCACCTACACCGCCACCGTTGTCGCCAAGCAACCCTCAAAGACGGACGCCCTGTACAAGGCCGTGTTCGACGAATTCGACAAGAACCGTATCCCCTTCCTGCAGCAGTGGGGTGCGGACCTGGTATCATCCGGCGCGTGCCCCAACAGCCACACGCTGTCGCACCTGTATTTGTTCAAGCTGAAGCCAGAGCACCCCGCCTTCCCAACCGCGGGCTCACTGCTGACATATCTGCTGGGTGAGCGGTGTGGTGGTGTGGTACAACTCGTGTACTGTTTGTGTACTACTGCTCATGTACTTCTAAGCGCCGGTCATGTACTGCTGGCACACTGATGGGTGAGTGTGATGGCGCGGCATGCTGCTGGAGTGCTGCTGGTGTTGGCTCACGCACTTGCCCATATAATGCTCACGTGCTGTTGATGGGCGTGTATGCGGGGGTTGTTGCTTCCAGTGCAAACGCTTGAACTTGCTGCTACATGCCGGACCGACACTCTGTTGTACTGCAGTCAAAACAACCCTGCCTGCTCAACAGCTCTGCACCATCCTGTCATTCACCTCGCGCCCCTGACTTGCAGCATGTATGCTTGTCTGGTGACCTGCCCCTGTGCACAGGCGGAACTACGCCTTCTGTCCTGCCAAAGGTGAAGTACGCGGCAAATGTCGGCGCTCAGAGTGCCCTGAACTCAATAGTTCCCAGCAGCAGGAGCCTCACGGTGTACAGCGGCAGCAATGGCAACAGCTACAGCAGCGCCCTGCGGGCCAAGGTGCCGCCGTCAAAGACCGCTGCAGCGGCTGGTGCAACCGACACCGATAAGGCGAGTACCTCGTCATGGTCCAAGCGTTGCCATCACCATTACGTGGTTTAGGGTGTTAGGGTTTGATGCGTCAAGGCAAGGCCCGGCACACCGCATGCGCACTGCATGCGCTGATAACTGCAATGCCACATGCTGCATGAGAACTCAGGATGCAGCAACGCAGCCACGCGTGACTGTCTGCCTGATGAAGCTGAGCTCAAGGACCTGCCAGCCGTGACTCACAAACCCTTAATAAGCCCTAAACCAGTAAACCCCCTTGCTTGCCCCGCCCGCACGTCGTCCCCAGCAGGCCTGGGACGTCGCAGTCATCCTAACGTTTGCTGCCGGCTACTTTGATGAGCACCCAGAGATCGGTGACGGCGTCGCGGTGGCGGCATACAAGGTGAGCTCTTTGTTTTTTGCTTTTTGCCCGGGCAGGACTACGCTCTTGTCCCGTTGTCTCGTGGGGGGGGTGAGATAGAGCCTCGGGGCAAAGTAGGCAAAGGCAGGTGTGTTGCAAGCCTAGTAGTAGTGCATGACGTCGTCGTGGATGCACGCAGCACGACGCGCGATCCTGTGCATGCAGCATGATATGCATGTCGTGTGGATGCAGCATGATATACGTGCTGTAAACCTAGTTCGACAGGTGCCTGGAAGAACCTTGTAAACACTGTGTGATATGGTGATGGTGAACTAAAGAAGGTGTACTAATCTTTAGACACTACTTACACAGCGCATGTAACACTGCTCACCCAGTTCAACGCCTGATGCGTGCACTCGTGCCCCACACACCCTCGCCGCGCTCAGGTGCGCGTGAAGGCACTGCCGCCACCCCGCGAGGCTGTTGTGGTCGCATGCCCCGACGCCAGTGACCCGTTACGGTACGAGAAGGCAGCGTCACGCAATGTGGCGGATGGCATGCTGTCGAGCTTTCACCGTGCGAAGGAGCTGGCCGCCATGAAGTCGCCGCCGATCGGCTACGACTCCCAAAGTGAGTAGCTCAACGGGCGTAACGTTTAGTGAAAGTCATGGATGCCTTCGGTCGGGCTTCAACACGAGTCGGTACACAAGTGTTGGTAATAATCAACACTGGCCAATGTGAGTGGCAAACAATGGGCCCACAAGGGTCGCACCGTGTTTTGGCCTTTGCATGAGCGCAACAGGTTCGTTGTGCTGTGCAGCTCCACCTCCATCCCGAGTGTGTGTGTCATGCATGCTGCTGTAAGTGCACAACCCATTTTACTGCACTCGATGCTGTGGCCCCCGAAAACCACGCCACGCCTCCATAAGCATGCTTTTTGTTTTTTGTTTCCGGACGGGGCAGGGCCGGCTGCAGCAACCCCATCGACCTCCTAGACCGCCTTTCCCCGCACTTTCCCCGCTGTCCACAGGCTTGGCTAGGTCCCTCAGCACCCTCAACCTGTTGAGGTTCAAGCCCGGCCGTCCGATCACTGAGGCGTGCTTCAACCGCTACCTGCACGGCACGTACCACCTGGTACACAAGTACGGCGGTCACATGGCGTACTACGGGGCTGTAGTCAAGGATGAGTCATCGAGCCCCCACGACCACCAGTGGGACAGGGTCGTTATCCCCGTGTATCCTTCAGGCCAGGCATTCCTGCAGGTAGGTGTGCACTACTGCTCGTATCGCTCGCCTGTGCGGAGGCTTGCTTAATGCTGGCTTTGCCTGTACTGTTTGTGCTGCTGCCCGCATTGCACGTATCGTGCGTGCTTGCAATGAACGCTCGCAGACGGCGGCTGGCCAGCCGCTACTGTGTAATAAGCACAGCGGGTAAGCGGCATCGCACCTGCCGAGGAGTGGTGGCGTTGGAGAGGCGCACTGCGCACATCCTATCCTGCTCACATCCTGTCCTGCTCACATCCTGTCCTATTGTTGCTTCAACACCGTATCTTTGCCATGCTGCCACTGTTACGTTGCAGGTGGCCAATGACCCCAACTACACTGAGCTCTTGAGGGTGCGGGCCGCCGTGCTTGATGAGACGACCAGCCTTGGCGTTGACGCCCTCCTGGGGTCGGTCTTTGCGATGGACTAGCGGACTGATCACCTTGTGGGTCACAAGTACCTGACCAGGTACTTGGACCCGTCACAAGAACAAGGCTTTCAGGGTTTTGTCTTTAGGGTTTTGATCACGCAGATGTTTCTCGCAAAGCCTGAAACCCCAGACCCTTGCTGTGCGCTATTTGTGAACCAACACCTCCATCCAGTGTGTTACAATACGCGGCACTACGCGTACGTTTACCTCTCACACAACCTTGTATCTCGTGTTGCGCGCGCCAGTGTACGGCAGTAGTGTGCAATGATGTGCGCAAGCTTTAAGCTGCTGCTGCTCTGAAGAGGCTTGCATGCAGCGCTGTTCCCCGGCAAAATGTGGCCTAGCCTGTCCTGCCTATTGTCCTCACAAGAGTCCAGTATCAGTAGTTGGCGTCATTGGAAGCCGGCCCTTAACTCATGTGCGTTGCGTTCGCCTTACTTGTCCCCGCGTGCCACCCCGCGGCTTGCTATTAAGGTGGTGTGTGGGCGGGCACAAGCTGATCGTTGCCGCAAGCTGGCGTCAGGTGGCGTCCGACCATTGAGTGTCTTTGCACGCCGACTTATGTGTTTCGCAGTTCTGGTTGTGTTCAACTTGCGACTTTTCGCATACCTATGCATGTATAGATGAACTGCACCGCTACATCTACAAAATAAAATCTTACCCCTGGCTTAAATATTGTGCATTTTAGCGCCTGTGATTGAGAGGTTGGCTCTGCTGTTTTCGGTTGCACTGTCGGCAACCAAGAAGTGGTATGGAGAACAAAACTGAGAACTGCATGCATGTATTGCGTTTATTGCGTCAATTGCGTTACCTTGACACCACTCTTCATGTCAAGCCATCTGTTCATTAATGTGTATTGTACATTTGTATTGGTGACTGGATGATAGACATTAATGTGTATTGTACTGGTGACTGGATGACTGAATGGTGCAGGTCTGTCAACAACACACTGTACTTGTACTGACCGTAGCATGCACGCATCATCAATAATCGCTCGACCCTGGGGGTACCTGCAACGCCACCCGTTGTGCGCTAGCTAGCTCAGTTGCATCTATCTATCAGCCTGCCTGTTGGTGTTCCACCCTCTGCTTGTAAGGGCTTCATTCCAGCTGAATGCTCGCTTTTGGCCTTGACGTGCTGTGTCAGAAAGCGTGCCCAAGGGGCATGCCGTGTGATTCCCGTGGGGCCATGCAGTGTGCATATGCGTATGGCCAGTGTGTTGCGCAACGCTGCCGCTACACTCCGCTGCGCGTCGCTTAGCTGGTCTGTGCGGTCAGCCTTTGCAGATGCATACGTGAGCAGCACCGCACGGTGGAGGTGTCACGCCTGGCGAGCAGTTGCAATTGCACAGGCGGTGTGTGGCGTGCGCCGCGGCGCGTCGAGCGCTGCGGTGCCTGGACCTGCGGTTCATGGCTGTGCGGCGCACGTGTTTAGCAAGCACCCGCCCGGCGTCGCCGCTGCGCCACACCCTACGCCTCCCACAGCAATCCCGAAGGATTGCCCTCCCATGCACGCCTTGTATGTACCGCGTACACACGACCTGCACACGTGACGGTCTACAGCCCATCAGGCCGGGGGGCTGCTTGAGGCCAGGCCCGACACACAGCATCTGTCACCTCCGCTTGTTTCGCCTGACAGGCACCACTGCATGTGCATGCCTGCCGCATGTGCATGCACATGCCATCACACGTGCGCCAAGCGCTGCTCTTAGCTTGCCTGCTGCCACCTGCTCAGCACACCACAGCTCAGCAGCTGCACTCACGCATTTGCACCACCCTTCCCCTTCTTGCATGTTCACCCCGGACCCTGCCCAACTGACTTGGACTGTGCCGGACGCTTCTCGTGTCTCCTGTTCAGGTGACTGTCCGCTACGACCTGAAGTGTTGCCTGTTGCCCCGCTGCCCTGTTGTTGCTGAGTTCTAGCCAGTTGCTATTTTTTGTTGTCGCTCTGCCGTCATCTGCTCACGTGCACTCGCACTGCATTTCGGGCTGGGGTGCCCTCCAGCCTTCCACTATGCCGAACGCCCAGCCACAGCCTCAGCGCTGCTGGTCCAGCTGATATATTTTCACACACTTTCACTGACAGACCGATTTTGCTTCAGCTATGCTTTCGGATATCAGACCGTTCATCGCGTTACGACAGCCGCAGGTCAGCTCGCGTGCCATCGGTCAGGTCAGGTGCAGTCTCTATCCATACGCATACGCATATGCACGCTGCATGGCCCCACGGGAATCACACTGCAGGCCCCTTGGGCGCTCTTTCTGACACACTGCCGGCTCCCTCAGCCCATGACCCCCTGTAGCAACTGCTGAGCAGTACGCCTATCGTACATCTGCCTGCCCGCACGATGAACCTCAACGGCTAGTCGTTAATAACCCCTGTGGCCAACACACGTTTGACACACGCCAGCGGGGGTACGCCAGTGTAGCCAGGCGCCCTTACACTGCCTGACACTTGCTCATTCCTGACATGAGCCCAACAGCAGGCTGCAGAACACACAGCACTGACACACGTTTGTGCGATATCGACGGAGACAGTGCGGGAAGCAAGCGCAGCAGGCACAGTGCGCGTGCATGCTGTTGCACCAGGCCATGGGTTAATACGTTCATACGTGTATAGGACCGGGCATGCGTTGCAGCGAGCCAAGCGTGCGCGTCGTCGTCTGTGATATCGTAACAAACAACAACAAAAACGGATAAATCGAAAACCGAACGCCTGCTGGCGGTCACGGCACGCATGCGCCCGGCGATCCTGCGTTGGCGCGCAGCAAGTCAACAACAACGCACAGGTAATTGAAATGGACATGGGGGCGACATGGTGCGGTTACGCGCCGGGTGTCAGGTTGTCATGCACACCACGCATCGCATTATTACGGCATGCAGGGCTTGTGGGTTGTCAACGCGCCCGGCACGCGGGCAAGTGAGCGCGCCCGACGACAAGCAAGCGCGCGCCCGCACCCGCACATGCACTAACTGCGCAGACCCATGCACGCTCTTACGCGTACGTATGCCGGGTGTGGGTGCGGGCGTGGGTGCGGGCGTGGGTGCTGATGCTCGCAGGGGGGGCCTGCGAGTGGCTAATTAGTTACCCCTGTCCGGCTGCCCCAACGCACCAAGAGCCGGACGAGGAATTGACGGTGCAGCCACGTAAGGCGATGCTCTTTTGGTGTCCAGCACTCCAGCATGCATCGTGTACTGATATGCGGATACATTGTGTACATAATGCACCACGTGGTGTGGGAAACCTGTAAAACGCCCAGTGGCCCGCAACGCACACGGAATGCACCAATAGGACCACTTGGGCGTGTCACACATGGCGGAAACCACAGCGCATCACAGCAGCGCCAGGGTTTTACGTGAACCTCATCGGCTGCAACTGCAACACTCACTACAAGTTCCAACGCCCCGCAATGTATAAAACTGCCGGACCGCACTGCTGCTGTGACGCCCGGGCTCGAGCAGGCACCCACGCTGCCCTATGATACGGCAAATCCCGCCCAAAACGAGCACAAACAGCGGTACTGCGCGCACGTCTGCAGCCAGGGCCTGCTCCTGTACGTCGAGTGGCGCTGCCCGCAACTCAGCAGGCGGTCAAGGCACGGGAGGGATTCAATCTGCGCCGCTGCAGCAACGCGTTGTCCTAAACTGTCAATATGGTCGGTTCGACCCTAGCGTCACATGCTGTCGTGAGCCTGCGGGGCGCCCATATGTACACATGAAGCACTCTCACTATGGGTGCCATCATCGCGTGCAGTCCCTATCCTTCCGGTTATGCGCACTGCATGGCCCCACCGGATCCATGCGTAGCACCGCCCGCACGCACCACGCACCACCAGGGTCCATCCGTCCACGCCACACTCGACTTCAACACACCGCACTTTCAGCATGATGACACCGTAATCGGCTATGCGTGGGGCGGAGGCGCCGCCTTGTGCTCGGCGGACACGCGTGTGGAGGGAGCCCTGCAGCGGCAGACCTTCCCTCCATGCACAGCAAGCCGGGCGGCAGCAGAGAGGGGGCGGAGGCTGATGAGGCCAGATGAGGCCTGCAGAGCGCTCAGAATGCCATCCGGAGCAATCCCGGCGAGCCTCCCCGGCCATGCACACTGGTTGCAGGGACACGAGCTGCGTGATGGAAGATGCAGCACGCCGCATGACGCCTAGCCAGTAGGGCAGGCGGGGCGGAGGCGCTACAAGAAGTCGTACCCGTCCGTGGCCTTGTCGCCCGCCTTGGCGGCCGCCATGGGGTCCTCGCCGCGCGACTTCTTGATCCTGCATCGGGGAAGAGCAGCGGAGCAGCGCATGAGCAGAGGCGTGTGGCGCGGCACAGAACACAGTGAGGCTTCATCAGGGCCGTCGCCGCTCACACACGCACATCCTGGCATGTCGCTGGAGCTGTGGCGCATGGGCACACACAGACACACCCCAGCCCTAGCCGTACTAAACCCCAAAACATTCCAAACCCACGCAAACCCCAACACACATGCGAAGCATGAAAGAAGGCAAGGAAGGAGCTCCTGCCCCTGCGTGAGACGCCACGCTGCCGAGGCTCATCGAGCTACGAGTGGCACTAATGAAATATGGTACGCCCAACCGCACACCGCTTGTATCTCCCACTCGCCGTGCACACTGAGTCCTTGCCACACCACATAACTCCACACAGCGCGTGTCACTCCCACAGCTCTACCCTGCTGCTGTGCAGACGCTGGATTCAGCCCAGTACAGAAGGGGAACGCCCTCCTTGCTGTCAGGGGCTTGTCACACCAAACTTGGGGGGCAAACTTGACATTGTGACCCCAAAATTCGCCCCCCTTAGTGTGAAATGCCCCTGAGAAAAATGTGTGAAATGTCTTTGTTGGTGTTATATAAGAATGTGATCCACGTACGCACGCACCTGTAGGCCTCCATCTCCTCCGGCGTGACGTGCTCGCCGCCGCCGTTCTCCACGCTGTTGAACTTGCGCTTGGAGCCGTCCGCCTCCACCGCCACGCGCTCGCGCTCCTCCAGCCGCTTCAGCGCCTCCTCCACCTGTAACACCGCCACCGCGTGTGCAGCAGCGCGCGCATGCGTGAACAACACGTTTTTAGCAAGAGTGAGGCTACTGGCTAGCTGACCTGACACATGACCATATGCGGCGCACGAGCATGTTCAGCGAGTTCGCTACTTCAATACCCGTACCCTGGACTTGAATGGCAGGGTCCCGAGGATTCAAGCCAGACTATCAAGCCAGGCAAGCAGCTTGGATCCTGCCACGGGAATCCCGCGCTGAGGGCGGTCCTAGGCCGCACGCTGGCAGGCCGAGAGTCGGCCAACAGGCCCAGCTTGAGTGGACCACCAGAACACAGGGCATGAGATGCGCAGATGCCTGAACCCAACAGGCCTTGTGCTAGGTCTGGTATGCCGCCAGTGCCAGCGAGCTACCTGCCGTCGAGCCCTAAAGACCATCCCAAGCATGCAGAGTGCAAGCGGACAGCTGGTACGATGGATGATGTCTCACACACGCACGCAAACACGCACATGCACGGCCCATGCTGATGCTGATGTGCTGCACTAAGCCCTTGTGGCCCTGCTGCATGATGCTGATGCTGATGTGCTGCACTAAGCCCTTGCGGCCCTCTTGCACCCCTTGTGTATAGCTTGGTGAGTGGTGACCCTCTTCTGCTCGCCTGGTCCCATCTGGGGGGACCATGGGCGGTTTTGCCAACACGCTCCTGATGTAACATAACATGACATGTCACGCTGCTTCCCACCTTCTTGCCATCGAGCTCGCGGTCCGGCGCGTCGCTGCCCCAGGTGTCGGCGGTGTAGGTGTAGTCGTTGAGCTTGCTCTCCTGGCGCTTCTTCAGGTCGGCGTCAGCCTTCTCGGCGGCCGCGCGCTCCATGTTGGCGAGCATCTGAGCGCGCGTCTCCGCCTCCGCCTCCTCGCTCACCTGCAGCCGCACACACGCACACGCCGTCGTCACACACACGTATGATCCCATGCTGAATCATGATCACAGGCTGGTGAGTTGCACGGCATACGTACAGTGCAGGTGTGTTGCAGTTTAACTTTCACCCCGTATCCCCATGCTGTGGTGCGTGTGGCTAACCGTTGGGTGACAGACGTGCACAATCTCAGGACAGCAGGTAGAACGGTGGCAATCAGGCGAGCAACCTGACTAAGCAAGCATGCAGTGCGGTGCACCACCACCAAAGCTCCCAAGCAAGTGGCAGCAAACGCGTCGGTGCGCAAACGTAAGGCAGCCCGCGTGCCCGCCCCGAGCCGCCACGCGCACCCACCTTGCCGGTGCAGTAGCTCTGCTTGATGCACGAGTGGCAGCACGCGTAGCCCCACTGCCCGTCGCGCCACCAGGAGCCCCACACGGCGGTGTGGTTGTTGATGAGCACGTCCTCCTCGTATCGCGAGCGCGCCTTGACCTCCACGCCGCGCACCACGCGCCCCAGGCGGTCGTACTCGACGTACCTGTCAGTGTGTGTAGGGGGGGGGGGACCGGTGTGAGCGCACGCACCGTGAGCCGGGCTCAAACGGACTGGTCGCCAAGCCGTGCGCTTTCGCACTGGCTGCGTACCCATCAAACCGACGAACCCCCACGACAATTGTGCACAGCCCACCAGCTGCTGTACACACAATGAGTGTGAATAGTACTGCAGTACACCCCTTTGGCAGCGATCAGCACCCCCCACACACACGAATCGGCACGCACACATACGCCTAACGCAGGTTGTTTCAAAAGCACCCTGAACACGTCTGCCGTTGGCACGCACCAACACACGCACGCATGCTGTCGACCCAAGGTTACTTGGTCAACATGCACCCAACAGCGTGCACATGCACAGCAGCAAACGCGATCGCTTACCCCTCTGTCCCGGTCAGCGCCTTGACATCCTCCGGCACCGGCTCAGCGGCATTCCCGTACCGCTCCATCACATCCTCCTTGCTTTTGGTCTGCGGTACACATGTGACGGTACGGATGCAGTACACAGGTCTGGACAAAGGGCCCGCCATGAATCGCGTCCATACAGACCAGGCACCAGGCCTGGCAGCATGCCGGCATGGTTGCATGCATGGAGCCATGGACAGACCTACGCTGCTTTGGCACTACACGGCAGATGCGTCATGCAGAAGTGGCTGTGGGGTGCACTACGGGGTACGGGATCGTTGCATCACGCAGAAAGGGCTGTGGGGGCACGTGATGAGGGGTGCAAGGGGGGGACAGTACACCTAACCCAATCGTGTGTGCGTTTGCCGCTGACATATTGATTGCCAAAGCCCGGCGTTGGCCCCCCTGCAGCTGATCGGTGCACGCCCCGAGCATGCAACCGGCTCCAAGGCACATGCACGAGTCGAATGGCCGCGAGTGTGGCAGCTACTGCAGGTCGTGGCAGCAGGGGTGAAGTGATGCGCCCGCCCCCCCTGCTGGGCGCGTGTTTTAATGGCTCATCCTTATCTGCCCACCGCTTTCCACCAAAGGCGCATGCCACGCCACTCGACAATGTGAGAGTTTACAGAAGCACACACTTCAAGGAGTGAAGCAGTGCGGGCGCTGTTACATGCTTGCAGCGCCTCACACGCACATGCATGCATGCGTTTCCCTGGTATCAGCTCTGCCAGTTTGCCATGCCCTTATCCAATGCTGCGCACGCACCTGCAGCTGGTCCTTCTTGTCCCGGAACTGCTTGTACAGCGTCTCCGCGAGCGAGGGGTTGGCCTGCATGTGCACGTCCAGGCCCTTCTCGTGCGCCTGGATCGAGTGCACCGTGAGGTGCTGCCACGAGGCAAAGTCGCCGCCGCCGCGCACAAAGTTGTCGCCCGCAAAGAACTTCTCGTGCGCGGGCTTCTCCGGGTTGGGGTCCTCACGCATAGACCTGCAGCGTGGCAACCGGCAAGGAACGCTTGCCTTGCCTGTTTCCAGCCCGCATACCGCAGCGTGCTGTCGGGCGGTATGCGTGTGCGTGCGTGACTGCTGCACTGAACGGTGTCCCTGATGAACAAGCCAAGGGACAACGGGCTTCCTGTGTTTGTGCAGTTAGCAAACGATTGGCAGTGACGCCAGCCGGACATGGCAGAGCACCCACCTGGACTTGGGGTCGTAGTGCGCCGAGTTCATGTCCAGGTTGAGCAGGTACTTGGCCGTGTCCTCACGGATACGCAGGTTACGCGACGAACCGGTTGAGCCACCGCCGGCAGTGCGCACACGCTTCTTGACCTCCGCGAACCCTGGCAAACGCACCCAACCCATGCGATGAGGTTGTGAGCGTCACTCTTGTGCATGATATAAAATATGTTGTTTACAGCCACGTTGTGCTCACAACACACAGGTATGAGAGTTGCAGAAGCGTCGCGTGAGCATGGCCAAAACCCACACGTACCGGCCTCCTCGTCATCCTTGAGCTTCTCCTCCTCTTCCAGAAGAGCGTCCTCGCCCTTGATCTCATCGTCAGCTGCTGCTGCCTGGGCCGCTGCCTGCTCCTCCGTTAGCTCCCCACGCGCGATTTTGTCCATCTGAGCACAACGGTGACTGAAACAATGTTAGTGACACTCGCAGGTGTTTGAAAAAGTAACAACAACATAATACTATGCTATGACAAACGAAGGTACTACACAGGAGAGTACGAGGAGCCGGTAAGTGCAATCTCCGTACACGCACCTGCTCTTTCTTCTTGATTTCTTTCCTGACTTGCTCAACCTGCTCATAGCGTTCCACGACCTTGGTATAGTCATTTGCGTCGAAGCCATTGTACCGGTCACGCTTGCTCTCGAAGTCTGTGACTATCGGGGCGTGCATCTTGTCGTCCGCGACGATGTTTTTGTTCGTGTATTTGGCGCCCTTGGTGCGGGGGCGGTCCAGGCAGTCCTTTAACTGGTGGCCCATGGAACCACAGCTGCATGAGGCATCCCAGGCAAGATAGGCAAGGTGCACAAAGTCGCAAAATGCGTATGAGTCAACACGCAGGCCCGACACAGCCGAAACCACAAAGCAGAAGTTTGCGGCAAGGTTGAAACTGCTAACAGCAATAACAGAAGAGCAAAGCAAGACCCGGTGCTCTCCACTCACTTCTCACACGCCCCTTTCCGAAACTTGGTCGCCTGGAAAACCTTGGCACCGCGGTCATACCACTGCTGGTCCTTTATCTGCTCACGCCAGTTCCTCTGATGCTTCAGAGTAGGCTTGTCGCTGTTCAGGTACCAGGGCGCTGTTGTCATATACTGCGGGATGTGAGGGTTAATTTCCTTGCCGTCCTCATCCACCTCAGCCGGTGCCAAACCAGCCTTTCGAGCCTCCTCCAACTCCTTCTGCCTCCTCCATTCATCTCCTGTCTTGAACATCCTTGCTAGTGCCTGGCAAGGCCGCTATGCTCAGAAGCGAACCCCAAGCGACGTGAGGCGCAAGTGGAACGCGTAGGTGCCGTCAGCGCAGGCCAGATGTTTTCTTCAAGACACGTGAGTGTTAAAGAGAGGAGGACGAAGTATGGAAGCTTGGGTGCAAGTGCCTTCCCTTTGGGGATTCAAACCGGGAGCGAAGCGCATTGCAACGGGCGCCACAATGCTTGCGCAATCCGTGTGCAAATGCCATGCCGCATGGGTCAGTCAAAGGCCCTGCATAGGAAGGGCATGGTGCGGAAGGGATGTATTTGAGTCACTCAGACTAACAGGGCAAGGCCTGCGTTGAGCGCAGTCAGTGGGTCGCCATGGTGCCCTCTTTCTGAAGGCAAGTCCCAGGAGCCAAAACTTACCGTTCCATGCTGCACAGCGTACGACGCTGCGCAGGCACAGTGATCAAATGCCGGGGACGCTGTGCCCCAAACTGCATACGTACGGTGTGAGTGTGTGGCGTGCATGCCCATCGCACTGCCTGGATGCTGCATACACGCCTGTCGCTCACAAGGGGCGATTACTAGGCAGGCCCGCAAAACCGCAATAGCAGCAGTGGGTTGTGTGCTGTACGACTGTGTGTAGAATTGTGCATTTCACCTGTAAAACCAGTATATCATGAGGGGTTGCGGCTGAAGCGGCGGGGTGGGGCATGAGCTGTGATGAGAGCCAGGAGCGCGGTGCATGGACAGGCCAGAATTACATGCAGGAAGCCGCAACAGCAGCATGCGTGTGCGTGCATGTTGCGTTCCGCCGCTGCTGTGTCGTACGGTTGGGCGCGCGCAGCGCCATCGTACCATAAAGGCGTGGGGGCTGCTTCCCACACGGCTGTGGCCTCCGGCGGGCAGGATCACATTGGTACTGCTCTTGATCCGGGTTTCTTATCGCAGTTCCATGGCTTTGGCTTTGGCTTTAAAGGGCTTTGGCTCTAAAGGGCCACAGGAAAAAACTTGGCATTTTGGTGCCCACCCACCCTTGACCCTAACCCCTGTTTTAACGCCTACTCACTCTTGATTGAAGGAACAGGAACTAGTGTTGTAGTTGTCTTTGTTGTCCCTACCTCTTTTGTGTTGAAGGCGTCAAACCCAGTTGACGACACACCCGGCCCCCGACACAGCGCAGACACGATGCTGCTTAACAGGACTGTCCCTGCTGCTGGTCGCGCAACGCTCGCCAGGCCCAAGGCCGGTGCAGGTGCGGGCTTGTGTGCAGCAACGACTTGTTGCTCGGAGACTCTCAGCTTTTCAGGTTATCCGTTTGTGTCATCCGACGACGAGTTTTCCTCACAGCTTGCTTTATCTCTTTTGCCTGCTGGGTGCAGCTCGCCTGGCCAGGTGCAATGTGCAGGTCAAGGCAGCGAAGAAGGAGCTGATGATGTGGGAGGCTCTGCGTGAGGGACTGGATGAGGAGATGGAGAGGGACCCTAGGGTGTGCATTATGGGTAGGTTCGCTTGCAGCCAGCGCGCGTGCCTGCTCGCCCTGTCAGCAATGCACCAAAGCTAGTGCGTCACATGTGGCTTTAAGTGTTGATCACTCGTTACTTGGCACCACAGGTGAGGACGTGGGGCACTATGGCGGCTCGTACAAGGTCTCCTTTGACCTGTACAAGAAGTATGGCGAGACCCGCGTGTTGGACACACCCATCTGCGGTGAGTGCGTGGCAGTTACGGCCTTGCTTGACCAACAGCAGGACTAGTGTACATACTGAGTTGCTTGCGGGTGCACAGGCTCTCGCCTTGGCGCACCAGGTCTCACGGAACGAGACGTTGCATGCAGGCAGACAGGTGCATCAACGTGAATCCCACAGGGGGGACCTGTGCAGCTGTGCTTTGTGCCTGCAGCAGCGCTGACACCGCCTTATTCGTTTGCTGTGGTAGCCCACATCAAGCCAGCGGGACAGCGTGTCATAACCTGTGTTGGTGCTGCTCGCCTGCGTGTGTGCGACCATGCAGAGAACGGCTTCCTGGGCATGGGTGTCGGCGCTGCTATGACCGGCCTGCGCCCCATTGTCGAGGGCATGAACATGGGCTTTTTGCTCCTTGCCTTCAACCAAATCTCGAACAACTGCGGTATGCTCCACTACACCAGCGGCGGTCAGTACAAGGTGCCAATGGTGATCCGCGGGCCCGGTGGCGTGGGTCGCCAGCTGGGCGCTGAGCACTCGCAGCGCCTGGAGTCATACTTCCAGTCCATCCCTGGCGTTCAGCTCGTGGCCGTGTCCACAGCGCGCAACGCTAAGGCGCTGTTCAAGGCGGTGAGTGTTTTACTGCGTGCTGCGCAGGGGGTTCACCTCGAGCTGTTGGGACCTTGATCGCACGCCAATCACTCTGCATGCAACTGTGGGTGCCGGCCTGGGCGCGTGTGCGAAGGTACCGCCTACCTTTGCATTGCATTGGCAGCATAATGTGTTGTGGTGATGATTGCACGATTGATGTACGACGGATTCCCGGGCCACACTGCGGAAGCACAGACAGCCGCATGCAGGGCAGGGTCGGAAGTGTCCACGGCCTGCTTGCATGCGTGCAACTCTTATGTCAGCGCGACGTTTGGCACTTCCGACCAAGGGACTGCACTGCGTCAATCAGTACTCAACACAGCCAGGTTCGGCGGTGTCAAGTCACAATCGGCTGCAGTGTGCGAACCGCCAGCTCATAATGTTGGCCGGTGACACTTGCGCACATGTTGGATCGCGCTTCCTGCTGCAGGCGATCCGCTCGGACAACCCCATCATCTTCTTTGAGCACGTGCTCCTGTACAACCTCAAGGGAGAGGTGGGTGGGTGGGTGGGTGGGGGGTGCGGTATGCGCCACCAGGGACGCGCCGCGCTGAGGTTTATGCCAACGGAAGAGCCTGGATGTGCGTTTAATGTGAATCATTGCATGTGTGCTGGTCATGGGTGGTGGGTGAGCGGGTGCACGTCCTTACGTTGCTCATGCCACGCAGGGTACAGGGTTTTCGCGCATGCGAGTGCATTGGAATTCGAGTCGGGGCTCACCCGGAAGCAACCAGGCATCGCCGCAACCAGCAGCTGCCCTTGCACATACCCTGCCTGTGTCAAATTGCAGTCCGTCTCCCATCGCCTGGCAGGCCATCAGATATCAAGCCATCAGTCAAGCAAGCGACCAACCAGCCACCAGTCGTGTGTGTTGGCATGCATGGCGCGTGCAGTGTGCCCGTGCTTGTCAAGGTTCCCACATGCATATGCTTATATGCATAAGGTTAGCGACTGCACCTGACAACCCGGGCCCTTGTGTGTGTGCATACGTATAGGTCGGCGGGCCGGATGACGTGCAGTGCCTGGAGCGCGCCGAGATGGTGCGCGAGGGCACGGACGTGAGCATCTTCACGTACAGCCGCATGCGCTACGTGGTGATGCAGGCCGTCAACGAGCTGGTCAAGAAGGGGTACAACCCGGAGGTGAGTGGCCTGCAGACCCGTGGCGCACCCCCAAACTTGCTTGAGTGCACACGACTGACGCAGGGCTTGAGTGCACACAATGGGACATAAGGGCTGGAAATGCCTGGAATGCTCACGATGTGAATTGCAACCTGGTTTTCATGGTTCATACGTTGGATTAGTGAGGAGTCGGGTTGGCAAAATGTAGGGCAAGATACCAGTAAATTACCTGAGGCTAGGGGCGGCTGGTGCATGCGGGTTGTAGGGGTGGGGTTTGAATTGGATTGTGCATCGGAGGGTTGTTGGGTGGTCAACAAGTGGACACAATAATCGCAACCTGACAGTGGGGGGAAGTGGGGGGCGTCCTCACACCTCCGATGGAAAAGGGAGCGGGCACTGATATAGTGATATGCCACAAGGGGCCTTATCAGTGCATTGCCGTCAATAACATCTGTGCTGCAATAGCAGCCATTGGACAAGCCAGGCTTACGGGGGTTTTATGGACCGCCATAATGCCACATTAGCTCACGACGGAACTCGTCCCTGGATCGGGTTGCATTGCGCGTATTCACCGTGTGCATGTGTGTGGAACCATGATGATCGCCGCAGGTGGTTGACCTGATCAGCTTGAAGCCGTTTGACATGGAGACCATCAGCAAGAGCGTGCGCAAGACGCGCCGCGTCATCATTGTGGAGGAGTGCATGAAGACCGGTGGGTGGCCGGTTCTGCATCGTGGATGATGTATTGTGCATGAGTGCTTCTATCCTATCCGGGTGGCTATATCGTGTGCAGAGCGTTGAGGTGCAACATGAAAGTGCAGCGTGAAAGTGCAGCGGCGTTGTGTGGTGAGCGTGTGGTGTGAGCTGCGTGGTGAGGGCTGTGAGGGATGTGGCCTAATGAGGAGCGTCACTGGGGTCACGCTGGGAGGCGGGTGCGAGCATGGGAGAAGTGCAGCAGGCATGTTGGCAGGGTTAACGTAAATTCACCCAGCCCGAAGGCAATGTGGGGGTGCTCTTTGGAGGAGCGTCCATGCACACGCCATGATGCTCCGGGCTCGGGGGAGGGTGCTGTCCAAAATGCGGCAAACCAGAGCAGGCAGCTCACGAGCAGCAAACCACCCAGGAGGGTGACACATTGACAGCCGGACCGTACAGCCGGAAAGCTCAGGCCCTCTGCAGTAGCAGTAAGAATGGGGCATACTTATCCGCACAGGGCTTTGTTGTGGTTTGCGTCGGCACTGCCGCCACCAGACACCACATGTGCACACTTAGGCAGGCGAGGAAACGCATGCGTGTGTGCGGCATTTGAGACTGCCAGCTGAAACACAGTTGTCCAGTGCAGCGCTCCCAGTAGTTGTGATGAGGGTGGCGTTGTTGACATCTCAGATGTCTCTGCATGGCAAAAAGGTGGCAGTGTGGCGATGGGATCATGGAGGAAGCTCAGTACCTGGACGCGCAGCGTGGTCGGCTCAGCGACCCTGCAGGCTGCGGAGCAGCGGGCGCTGCCAGCCAGGCTGCTGCAGGGTGGTTGAAGAGCTGGACAGCACGACTAGCAGGGCGCCTTGTCACGGCAGCAACTGTAGCAGCAGCAGGACAGAGACCGGGCGGGGTCCACGATGACAGCAGCATTCGCAGCAATAAGGCGCCACAGAGACCTGTGCTAATGCCTGGCTGCATGACGGATGCAGCCACAGCAGCAGCTTATGGCCTGCTCGTTGGCCCGCTCCCGGCCAGCAACCACAACTGCAGTTACGTAGTAATGCAAAACAATGTAATATGGCATCCTGGTGCAGTGTGTTTTGTGTGTCGCCACGCTCCAGGCCCGCGTGTCAGCTCACCGAACTGAAGCACACTGTGTGGGTTGTACTGCCGGTGTGCTGCAGGCGGTATTGGCGCCTCGCTCTCCGCTGTCATCAACGAGAGCCTCTTCGACGAGCTCGATCACCAGGTGACACTTGGGCTCATGCAGGGCTCGCGCTTCAAGAGGGACTTGTATGACCCACAGCGCGTATGACGTATGCATTCCTCTCGTGTTGCCCTTGCCAGCTGGCCACCTACATGCTACATATGCGCATGACGACCCTTGAGGAGAGAGCAGAGCGTAGAGTGATAGTCGTATACAATGGCACATGCTGTCCGCTCCGGCCTGCCTCCTGCATCCTGCAGGGCTGCAGTGCTCCTGAGGGCAGAGTGGGCGTGATGCGTGTGCCGCGCATTGTTTCCGTCCGTTTCTGTCTCGGGTGGCACCTAATTCATGCGCAGCCAGCCGATGTTGTAGGCGGGGGCTTTGCACGCAATGCACTTCACTGCTTGCATGGACGCACCCATCAGAGGCATTCACTCCTGCATTTATCAACCAGCGCTATGTACCTGAGCCTATCCAGCCAGACTTTGTACGCTACTTGACATCTTACCTGCATCTTACCCTACGCCTGTGCTTTCCGTGCGGTACTAAACATGTTGCCCTACCCCTCCCGCGCCCCCCCCCCCCCCCC
>BDDA01000046.1:35789-52996 GCA_001662385.1 Chlamydomonas asymmetrica
CGGTGTAGATATCTTCCTGCGAGACCGTGTGCTGTGCGCAGAGCTCCACAGGTAGGTAGGAGCGGCGCGACGCGGCGTGGATGGGCGTGCCGCGCAGCAGCGTGGTGAGGCCCACGGCGCGGCCGAGGTGCGAGGCGGCGTGGTCGGCCTCCACGCTCCTCACGCCCGCGGCCGCCAGCTGCGCACCCGCATGGCATCACACACGGTATCACGCATGGCACGGCATGGCATCGCACTGCATGGCCCCACGGGCGCCTCTTTCTGGCACACTCAGGCAAGGAGGAGGCAGCAGGCTACACAGCCAGGCGGCGATTAGACAAGCAAGTGGCAACGCATGGTGTGCACGCCACGATAGTGCTCCGCCTGGCATGAGCGGCCTGGCCTGGCTGGGGAAAGGCTGAGCATGCGAGGGGAAAGGCAAGGGCGCTTGCGGCAGCTGCCGGCATACAAGAACCAGTGAGCCAGAGTGCCTGCCTCCACTCTCATTCACACACAATGCTTGTGCACACTACAAGGCCCACGCGAATAAACACTGGTACACATAGGTTAAGCACAGGGTTCAGGGTTCAGGGGTCGCAGGATAGGGTAGGGGTCCCATTCATACATAGACTACCGTATTCAAGCGTAGCCGTACTACAGGCCTTGCAGGTATTTACCTGCAGGTACATCAGCTGTGAGGCGGTGCCCTCTGCGTAGCTCTCCAGGTCCTCCAGCGTGAGCGGCGGCTGGCCCATGAGCGCGTCCTGCTCGCGCGTCTCGATGATGCGCGTGAAGTGGTAGCGCGCAAGCGGCTGCCGCCCGGCGCCCGGGCCTGCAGGAGGGGAGGTGCAGGAGGTTAAGCAGCGACGGAATATGAAGTGAGATTTAGGTTTTCGGATTTGGTTTACATCTGGAGCTTTCAAGCTGAGGCCCGACGCTTCCGTCTTGGAGAGCACTGACCCGACTGAGGTATGGGTATGGACAGGTGTGTGGGAAAAATGGGGAGGTGCATCGTGCTTGCATGCGTCGAGAAGAGTGTTGAGTGGCATGTGATCCCGTCATAGGTTCAACACTTCAACGACCGTGATTTGCTCATCGTGATGCCAAGCCGATGGTTGGCGATGACAGATGATAACGTGCCATAGCGTATGCTTGAAGATCGTTTGCGCCTCAGGCTTGTGGGTGGACGTTATGTAGGTGGGCAAATGCACCCCGCAAGGTGGCATGCAAGGTGGCATGCTGGTGGCATGAGTGGGGTTGATAGCATTCGTGTGAGGGACGACGTGTGTGAGGCCCGTGCATGGACCACCACGGCACCGATCGAGTCCATCCAGGTATAAGCAAGCTCAAAGTTGAGCACGCCAGCCGGCGAGAAGGCAGCGAATCAACGAGCCTCACCGCAGGTGGCTGCCAGCGCGATCAGCGTAGGGTGCTGCATGGGCTTCCCGGACAACGCGCCTGCCACGGCGTCCTTCCACCACTTGAAGCGGATCTGTTCGCACATTATCATGACAGCATGTGCGTTGATGGCGATGACGTACGTGCCCTCTCGCATGTGCATGCGGTGCGCATGGGTGCGCTAGAGGAGTATCATGCACAGGAGCATGCAGCACTTTGCGCTCTGTCGACATGAAGCGGGCGCTGAGTGCATGTGCAGGATCAATCCCAGAGCTCAGTTAGGAGTCCCTTCGATACCTGTGCCAGGGCAGGCTCCTTTGACTTGACCTGCTCCGGGACCTGAGCCGTTTCAACGTTGAACGCCCGCACCGCGAACAGCGCTGGCCTCAGCGCCTGCATGAAGCCAGCACCCACTGCAAGCAAATCATGCGCTGCTGGCTGAGCAGCGCGAGTACCCTATACATCGGCGCCACTCACTTGCCTTTGCGGGGTCCTGCAGTGGGTGGTTATGGTCACTACAGGTGGTTTCGGTGTGGAACGGGTGACCGTGAGTTTCGCTGACAGCATGCCTACACCCACTTGTGCTTGCTATGCATCTGTAATCACCTTATCAAGCTGCACAATCCACGCATAGTTGTCTCGGTCGTTTTGTCTACAACCAGAGTAGCAGCACACGTGTGTTCAGTGTGAGCACCGTGGACCACCTAGGGTCGAGGCCAGCACGCAACTGCGAGAGCAGGCACACACACTGTAATGGGTGTAGCAGGATACAAGCCAAACATACTTGACCAGCTGCACGCAGTACGCCAGCGCACTGCGAGTGGAGTCTTGACTGGCGGCATCAGTTGCAAACTGCCGCGCGTTTGCCGATATCAGCGGGCCACTCAGTAAGCAGCGTACCGCTGGTATCATGACGTATGTATGAGCGCGCAGTTGGCAGTGTCCTAAGTTGGTTGTGCAGCAGTGGTTTGGTACACTATGGCGCCATCATCAAGTCGCACCACCGTTGCACCGCGTCAGCGATCAGAGCTACATCACAGCACCACGAAGGCACTTATGTTGTATAGGTATACATATGAGCATGACCCACATGCAGAGGCAAATACTACATACGGCCGATGCAGGCAGTCTGCATCTGCAACACGTTGCATGCAAGTCGGTTGCAACCTCCGCGCCATCACGATGTTGGTCGGCGTATGCAAGCCTTGCATACACACACAACCGGCCACACGTCTACGGCCTGCCTGCCCTCCTCAAGCTTAGCACCTCGCTTGTGTTTGCCTGATTCTCTTGTGCTACTTCTTCTACTGCATCCACCATCCAGCCCAACCGAGGTGTGCAGACTGGTTGACGTTTCCCCAACACACTGTTCGGTATCTGTAGTGTTTGTCGACTGCCTCGTTTGTCACGGTCGCTCTCTTGGGAACGGTGCAAGAAGTGTTTCTTGGTGGGGTGTTGCATTTTCCTTGCCAAAAACAGTCATGGCGCTTGAACTGGAGAACGGAGCCGCAGCCCTGCACGCTCTGGAGGCTGATATCGCCCCTCCCGACTTTGACAGCGCTGGCGAGTTTGGCGTAGACGTGAATGGCGCCACTCCCCCTGAGGTCACGGAGAATGAGGCTGAGGCAGGGCCCGAAGTGGGTCCTTCCAACAAAGTTTACTTTGTCAGGGTTCCCCGCCCTCCCTTCAACGAGGATGAGCTTAAGAAGCTTCAGGAGCAGTTCAAGGAGCAGGTGGCCAAGCTGAAGGTTCACAACGCCAAGCTTGCAGTCAAGAGGGTGAGGACAGCTTCGGGGCACATGTGGGGGGTTGCATCTCATGCACCCAGCGCAAGCACTGCCTGCAGCACTTGGCATGTGGCACAGCCCTGTGGACTTGGTGCATGACGCTTACATGCTGGGCTACTGCAGCCAGCAACCATAACAGCAATTCCTGATCGCCTCGACACGCGCAAGCATACTTTTCAGCAGAGGCCGCCACTTTATGCTTGTCGGCCTGAAACCATTATGCCCTGTGCACCAAGGCCGTTCCCTGTATCCGCAATCAGCATGTGGTTGTGGGTGTCAATTTGCAGGACGAAATGCGCGAGCTGCGTCGCCAGATGAGCGTGGCCAAGGGGCTCAAGGATGGATCCACGCCCGAGTACGATGAGAAGCTTAACCGCATCAGGGAGCTCAAGGAGCAGGGCAAGAAGTTCAGCTCGCAGATGTCAAACATCAACCAGAACCTGCGCGGCCTGGACTGCAAGTCTGAGGGGGAGCTTGAGGCTAAGATCAAAGAACTGAATGACCGTATCGTGCACGAGGGCCTCCCGCTACGTGAGGAGAAGCAGGTCGTGCAGCAAATCTCCAAGCTGCAGCAAATGCGTGGCGCGGTAAGAACAAGCAGTACCGGGAAGCCATACACGCGTGGCGGTGCGCGCTTGCACAACAGTATCAAATTGCGATGTACAATTGCGCTTATGCGACACTGGCTTGGCGACGACAGCCTCTACATTCACTGAGGCAGAAAGCTGTGGCTTTGTCAGGGTGGCCTGCCCTGCACGCGCCAAGGTTGTTGATCTGGGTCACACATCTGAGCCGTACGCTGCTGTATGGGTCCACGCAGGTGCGTGACTATGACAACCAGAAAGGCTCGCTTACGGACTTGGAGCAGGAGAGCGCACGCATCAAAGCGGAGGTCGCTGCTCTGGAGAGCGAGTTCACCATCCTCAAGACGGAGCGCGACCAGGCCAAGAGCATTATGAACGAGGTGAGACATGCGCGCCGCATGCACGTACGTGCATGCCCATCCTGCATGCCATGCGATTCCGCTGCGGCTCCGCACCGCTGCCGCACTTGGGGCCAAGCGCCATCTGGCGTTGGCCCGGCACCC
This sequence comes from Chlamydomonas asymmetrica, assembly GCA_001662385.1. Lineage (NCBI taxonomy): Eukaryota > Viridiplantae > Chlorophyta > Chlorophyceae > Chlamydomonadales > Chlamydomonadaceae > Chlamydomonas > Chlamydomonas asymmetrica. The sequence continues at coordinate 40,041 of BDDA01000046.1, forward strand.
TGCTGGCGGTGATGTGCGTGCATGTGGGAGCTACTGCTACGATCGCGTTGCCTGCTGTCGGTGTATAGGGCTGCTGGCACTGTGTGGTGTACACTCGAGCTACACCAGGGTAGGGTGCGTCCATGCTGCGTGTGATAGTGGTGCTGGTTGGCGGTGCCTGGCGCCTGTATACACAAGAGCAGGAACCGCTTGGGGCTGGCCTGGATCAGGGTGGGCATGCCCGCCTGAGCTGCGACTGCAACCACAGCAGCTGCTGTTGCGGAGCATACAGCAGTGAAGCATACAGCAGCAGCAGCGAAGCTGCAGCGCAGTCCCGTCCAGCAAGCGGGTTTCAGCAGGCATGGCGCTGCCACCATCGGCGCTGCGGACCATATTGTGCTTCATGATGCATGCCGCCTCACGCTTGCCGTCGTGCGTGATGCGCGATGCTGGTGCATGTTGGCGCGAAGCGCTGCGCACGGGCGGAACCTGACGCGGATAGCAAGCAACAAGTGACCAGCTGCCCAGCAGGCGTCCGGGAAGCACACTGCATGGCCCCATGGGGGCAAATAACACGCCGACGCGCGCGCACACACAGGAACCTCTTCCTGACACGTACGCCCGCACATGCACACGCACATACACACGCATGCGCATGCAGACCTACATCAAGCTGCAGGCCTCAGCCTCTTCTTGACGCCCATGCACCCATGCACGCACACCCACATACGTACACACGCGTGCGTTCCCCACAGATCTACACCAAGGTCCAGGCCACGGAGAGCGAGCTGAAGGAGCTGATGGACGACCAGGCGGAGCTGGTCAAGGCCAAGGACGACACGCTGGCGGCGCTGGACAAGGCGCGCGCCGACACCAACGACTCCATGACGCCCTACCGCGACAACCGCGCCTTCAGCCTGCGCGTGCGCGACATGATCGCGGCGGGGCAGGTCGACGAGGCGCGCGCCGAGTGCGCGCGGCAGGTGCGTGTGTCGTTGGCGTGTATTGGCTGTGTCGCCATCATCGTGCACGGTCGTTGTGTATCATCATCATATGCTGTTGTGGTGCTGCGGCCTGCGCCTGCCTGCCTAGGCTTATGCATGCATGGGGCCAGTTGGTTCTGCATGTGTCCCTCTTTGCCACATGGCGGCGGTTCTGATGGTGCCACCGGATGTGAAGGCGATCAATTGCGGTCACTGGGCGCGATGCCAATGATATGCTTTCGCATGTTCGACAGGCAACCGGGGTGACGCACAGACGTGCGGCATTGTCAGCACGTGTGTGTCAGTATGTGCGCTCAGGCGTACCCTCCCAATCGCGGCCGGTATGTGCAATCGTGCAGGTGGACGAGTACATGGCCAAGTTTGCGGCCGACGCCGCCTTCCGCAAGGACTACTGCAATCTGTGGGCGGCGCAGCGCAAGTTCCCGGTGTCCGAGGTGCTGCCGGAGTCGTCGCTGGCAGCACGCGAGTCACGCGCCGTGGACGCAGGTGCGGTGATGGATCGATGATGGTTCCGTTGCCGGCCGACGCCGCTGATGCTACGCACAAGGGCGCGCACCACGCGCACACATGTGGGGGGCAGGCTGCCCTGAGATTTGGCTGGAAGCTCGGGCTCCGCTCGACTTCCTCAGCAGAAAATGTCTGTTTTGGTGCTTTAGTGCGGGTTGGTGGCCGGGTGGGGAGAGTGGGGAGGGGGCCTTGTTTGCGAGGCAATGGTGGGATGACCTTCCGTCCTGCAGGAAAGCGACCGAGGAGTGCCATGACACGCTGTTTGTGGTGTAAACAAACATGCCTGCGATGCTGCCTTCGTGTGTCAGAAAGAGCTCCCAAGGGGCATGCCATGTGATTACCGTGGGGCCATGCAGTGTGCATATGCGTATGCGTATGGATAGAGATGGATAGAGATGGCCTTCGTGTGTGTGTGGGTGCCCGTGCAGGCAAGGGCGGCGCCGCCGGCAAGCTCGCGGGCCGCCCGAAGCCCGCTGCCCCCGCCAAGCCGCAGGGCGCCGAGAAGGCGCGCGCGCTGATCGAGGCGCTCACTGCGCAGGTGCAGAAGGACATGCTGAAGCAGCCGCGCAGCAACTTCGACGAGCCGGGCGCGGACGCGGACGATGAGGGCGAGGCCGCGCCGGCGGCGGCTGCGGGGGCGTACGTGCCGCCCTCGGTGGCTGCCGCTGCGGCGTCGTCGGTCATCCCGGCGGAGATCCTGGCGGCCGCGGTGCCCAAGTCGTCCAAGCCCAACCCCAGCACATCCCTCAAGCCGGCAGACGTGGCCAAGCAGGTCCGTACCTTGCGGCTTCTGTCGTGCATGTGCAAATGTGCACGGCGGTTCTGCAGGCAGTGCACAATGTGCTGCACTCGGCATGTGCGTTTCGTTGCTGGGGACGGGTTCAGACTGGATTTCTCGAGCACACTATGGTATCTGGAAGCGTAGCGTTGCACAGCTGCAAGCATGGCAGGGTGGCATGGCAGGAAGGGAGGGTGCCTGCGGGCTCCGGCGAGAAACTGCTGCTTGCACGCAGCCTGCCAGCCAGAGGTCTGGCCCTTCTGCGTCCAAAAGGCAGTCGGGATTGCCCGCAGAGAGCGGACCAGAGCAGCACTACCACTAGAACCGTGGCAGATGAGGCCGTTCAGCACCCGCAACGCTGGCCTTACCAGCTGGAAAGCAGCTGTTTGCCGCAGTGTGCGCTGAACGTCTTGCCTTCTTTGCCCGTTTCGCGCCGTTTGCCGGTGCCGTTGAGGGCCGGTGGATTCAACGCCACTCATTGGCAGCGGAGGATCGCACAGGCTTGGATAGAGGTGCAACGGCGCAATGCGTTCGGCCTTCGTTGCACCTCCAGCCAAGCCAGTGCGATCCTCCGCTGCCAATGAGTGGCGTTGAATCCACCGGCCCTTAACGGCACCGGCAAACTGCGCGATGCATTCAGCGTTCATGCTTACCACCGCCAAAGAAAATGCGTAGGAGATGACGCCGAGAAGCGATGCATGCTTGATGCACGTGCAGGTTGAGCTGCCTAAGATCGACACCGAGGAGTTTGTGTCTCCGGTGACCAAGGCCGACGCGTCGTTGGCGCCGGTGGACAAGGAGAAGCTGCGTGAGGAGCAGGCGCGCAAGGCGGCGGAGGCCGAGGCGCGCAAGCGGCGCCTGGCGGAGCAGAAGGAGAAGAAGAAGCGCGAGGCAGAGGTGCGCGCCTGCGTGAGCCCCAGCTGAAGCTGGAGCAGCTCCCTCACCTGGCAGCACACCAATGTTGCATGGATGCTTTCTGGTGGCGGATTTCGACCCCCCCAAAATCACTTACGTCGTCCATGCTGTGCCATCCGTGCCCGTTGTTAGCCCGAACTCATCGACAGCCGCACTCACATCTGTCTCCCACAGCACGCACACATCTACGGTACTGGAACCCAGAATGCTCCACACTCCTTCGCTGCCAGCCTTCGCGCACCTGGAAATGAATCCCCCTCAAAACCTGGGGTGGCACAGGCCACGCGTGCCACCTGGTGGAGGCAGTGTGTAGCTCTGGCCCATGGCAGGGGCAGGGTCAAGGGTGTCGACAGCAGTGCGCAGTTCATGCGGCGATTTCCCTCTGAGCCACAGCCACTAACACCTGCAGACCTCAGATCTCATGACTCGCGCATCACAGAGCCGTGCAGCGCCAGGGGGCTGGGTGGGTGTACCGGCGGTTGCGCCCAGTCCAGCCTGCAGGACCCCAAGTTGAAAAACCGTATCAGTTGGTGCGGGCTTCATGGCCAGTTTTCAAGATGAGTGCATTCAACCACTGTGCCACTGTCAGCTATGCCATCTATCCAATGTCACTCTTCCACCGTGCTCTGTCACCTTTCCTAAATTGTATGTTTCTGCTGCTGCTGGCGGCGGCAGGTGAAGAAGCGCGCGGAGGAGGAGCGTAAGAAGGCCGAGGCGCTGGCGGCGCTGCAGGGCAAGACGCTGCCCAAGGCCGCCGCCAGGGCAGACGCCGACGATGACGACAACGCCGAGGACGAGCCGGAGGGCACCTCGGAGGCCGAGCCCGCGCCCGCGGCGGCCAGGAGCAGCAGCAGGGCCGCCGCCGCGCCCAAGCCCGTGCTGTCCGCGGCGTCCAAGTCGCAGGCGAACGTCAGCACCAAGCGCCCCAAGGGAAGCAACGAGAACCTCATGAAGAAGGTGAAGAAGTTTGTAAAGGCCAACGCGGTGCTGCTGGCGGTCAGCGGCCTCATATTGCTCATCGCGGTCCTGCTGTACTTTAGCATGCAGTAGATTGCCTCCCTCGGGCGCCGCCCCAGCTGCTCCGCACGCGCGCTGGGCCGGCTACGGCGCAAGGCTAGTCTGGTGGCTGGAGTGGTTGGTATTTATGCTCCCGCCGTGCTCATTCAACGATTGTGCCGTCACTGGCAATCACTGCCCACCGCCTTGGCACCCACCTGTTGGGTTGCGTGAATGCATGGGATTTAGACCAGGTGTGCACGCGTGCACCCTGTTTCGCCGTTCTGGCCGTGAGAACTGATTGTGCAGGTTAGGCTGTTATTGTGGTGCGTATACCTTGCTCTGCTGTTTGTATGAGGCGTCCATGTCCCTGGCACCGGTTGCTGTTTGGTACTCGTTACTAGCACATTTTGTGCATTTTGTGAGCCCACACGAGCAATGCTACCCCCCGCCGCATGCGTTTCCGGAAACACCAACCCTACCCCCCGCTTGCTGCCTTGCTCAACACTCTCGTAAAGAAGCGATACGCAGACCATTATTCCTGATGGCTGCGAACAGGCCTGGAGCTACGGCCCCGCTTGGGCCTAACTTGAAACGTACGCAACTGCTAGCTTACCGTATGTCAATTCTCTCTGACAGCCGTGTAAAGCGCACACGCAAGTTGCTCAGCTGCCTGACGTGTGCACTTGCTGTAAACCAAGCTGCAATGTTTTGGACTGTAGCTCACCAGCTGTCTTACTGATGGCTCCTTCTCAGTCTGACCAGCTGTCCTGGCAACACATCAGTGCTGCGAATGAAAGCGCTACCGGGCCCGTACGCCGCTGGTTGCACACAACTACGATCGGCAGTCGAGTGGCGCCGGCGCCGTATGGTAAGGAGTTATCACACAACAAGCAGTACGGTACGGGTTCCAAACCAAGCACGCCACTCTGATTGCACTGCATCAATCCGTAATCAGCTGTGTGCGTGGCAGTGGCATGTTGTGGCATATAGAGCCAGCAGGGGCGGGGGCAGGGCGGGTGCCTGGTGGCGAGAGGGGATGCTGGGCCGTGCAGCTGGGCACAGCGCGAAACGCACGGCAGGGGATGGAGAGCTGACAGCAGGCGCCGCATGTCGTGGTGTACCGTATCAACAGGCTGTGCGGACACATGGCTGTGGCCAGCGCCATAACAGGACCACTCGTTCCTAGACGCTCCACGCAACACAAAAGCGCAAAACGACTCCCAACGACGAGCGCGCTGCAAGTGGGTCCACGTGCTGCAAACCAGGTCTCTGAGCAGGCTCCCGCGGAGGCGTGCACCCGGGTGAATGACGCAGCTGTAGCAGCATGCATGGATCTCGCGCAGCCTCTCAAAGCTTGAGTGCATGCGCCGGCATGCATAAGCCTTCGTTGAACGTCATGCGCTGCAGACGTGACCCCCATGCGGCGCCCTGTGTTGTGGATGCCAACGGCCAGTCCACCACGCTACGTGGTGGTTGAAGGCGTGGGCTGCTGGTGGTCCACGTCCGGTCGCTGCACCATGCAATCACCAGCAGGCTGCCAGGCACCTGGCGCTGGCGCTCCTATGCTGTCGTGTACCGTCGTCGCTGAACAAGCTTCAACTATGGTATGTGCGCTATGGTGCTGTATCTAGATCATCTTCTGTGTGAAGTACTCCAGGTCCATGTGGTGGATGCGGATGTAACCATCCTCTCCGCCAGTCGTGAAGCTGTCGGAGTGGGGGAGCAAGGGGGGAGGGGTTCACACGAGCCAGGCCAGGAGTTGCACAATCGAGTCAGGAATGCCTCATTTGCTTGAAATGACAGCGGCAATGACTGCACTGGTATGAACGTGACATCCATTGCCTGCGTTCAGTGCACAATAAGGCCCAAAGCAACCGCTAGCCTTGTAATGATCCTATTCAGCATGCACCGCGCAGCAGCTTGCAACACATGCACATGCTTGGACTGCTCCCGATGCACATGCACACATGCAAGCATACCAGCCAGCACTCCCCACCATACACCCGCATGCACAAGTCATCAGGTGCACTGTGTATGAATGGCAGCCCTGCAGTGCAGGGGAAACAGGGAGGGGTAGCAGGCGGGCGGGCGGGCGCTCACCTTCGCCCACTCGGGTGGAAGGCAACGCTGTTGATGGGGCCGAAGTGTCCCCTCACACGCCCAAACTCCTCCTGGTAGATCTGTGCATCGTATGTAACAACAGCAGATGTAACAGCAGCAGTTAGACAGGCAGGGGGCATAACTGATGAGCACGCAGTACCAGCAAGCAGGCAGCCGGCAACACGCCCACACAGCGGCTGGGTGCATCGTTGCATGGTCCTGCCTGCAATCCAGTCCTGAGCCCCGCCTGGGGCGCACAAGCACGCCGGCAGCCAGGCTCCCTCTCCGCCCCAGCCCAGCCATGAAATCACATCCGCACTTACTCCTGTGCCACATCTGATTTCTTTCCCCCCACCTATTTCCTGGATTCCCCTTCCCAGTTCCTCACAACATAACACAACCCAACACCTGGTTCTCTCATCCTTAACTTCTCACTTTCTCAGAACGCAACACAGCACACTATGACGCACCTTATGGAAGAACCTGGCCTCAAAGCCTCCGGCGGCGGCGGCTGTTGTCGTCACCTGCGACGCGTCCTGGCCACCACCGCACACCACCTGCGCGGCGGAGGTGGAGGAGGTGGGCAGGTGGGGATGGAGGTTGAGTGAGGTTGAAGGGAGGTTGAGGGAGGTTGAGGTGCCGCATGCACACACGCATGGCTCACAACAATCGCGACCCATATGGGTCACAAGCAGCAAGCAAGCCTGGCGTTGTCGCGAAAGCAGCTATCACACTATTCCCAGGGCACACGCTTGTCGCAGAGCGCTCCCATGCGCTGCTGCCACACGAGGTGCGTGGGAACTCACGTGGTCGAAGATGGGCGACATCGCCGCCGACTGCACGAACTTGCCCGTCTTGTACGTGCGCAGCACCTCAAAGGTCTCCACGTCCACCAGGCGCGCGGTCTTGTCCATGGACGCCGTGATGGCGTGCGTCTGGTCCGCAGACAACTGTTTGCAGCAAACAACCACAAGCCACACCCAACAATCGCGCACCATACAAACTGGTACCCGTATTGGGGGCCGTAATCGTCCCGGCCCGGCAGGCGGGTGGCATGTGCCACGAGCCCGCAACACAAGTGGGGTGGCTCGTGGCGACCAACTGCATGCCGCCTGGCCAGACTGCCCAAGGGGGCCTGTAGCTGCATTTGAGTGCCCCTTCAGCCTCGTTGCTGCTGTGGCTTAAACTGCCTGTGATTGGAAAGCTCCCGCACCTGCATGTCCTGGATAGCATCCTCGTGCACCTGTGCCTCCTGAATCATCTTCCCGCTCTGCAACACAATACGCATGCATTTGCACATGCAGGATCAGCACATCCATATTACACCCCACACAAGCTGGAAACACAGCAGCACTTGTGTGTGCACACGCCAGAGCGCGAGCACGCTGGCAGAGGCCGAGGCCCGGCACGTTCCGCCCGCACACTGGCGTGCTGCATGCCGACGCTGGACAGCAGATGTCAGCCCACGGCACAAGCTAGTGCACGTGCACGCTGCCATGGGAGCTCAGTCGCAGCCGCAGGCCTGGGAGTTCTGCATGTGTGCATGTGTGCATGTTGAAGATTGCAGCAACACCCCAGGCCTGGTGTGCGTGTTGGCAGCACATTAGCTAGCCTGCCTGAGCTGGTCTTGCTGGACTTGCTGCAGAGCTCCAAAAGCTGCCCCTCACATACCTCAACGTCCCAGCGACGGAGGATACCGCCGTCGTGTGAAGTGATGAGGTTCCTGTTGAGGTCGGTCCAGAAGACGCGCGTGATCCTGCCCTTGGGGCAGGTCCACTCAAACACCGGCTTGGGCGTCTGGTCAGCAATATCGTCTGCCATCCTGTATATGTGGATGGCTGGGGGCGACTCGATGAACGCGTCCGTAGTGGCTGCCAAGAGTGTCTCACCGAACGAAAGCTTGACTGCTCTGCAGGGCTCCCTGTGCTGGAAGTTGTAAAGCTCCTTGCCAGTAGGAAGGTCCCAGATTTTGATTGTCTGGTCAGCTGAGCCAGTGATCAAGCGATCCGAGTCCCCTGTGCAACGCATGCACGCCAAACGTGCCCAAAGTAAGCGCTGCACCTCCGACACACGCGACGGGTGGTCCCATGGGTTCCAAAGCCACACCATAGCGAGCACAAATCTCCAGGACCTGAGCTGACAGGGTTTGACACAGCTGCACACGTGAGGTCGCGCGTGGCCGCCGCCCCACAAACACGTTTTGAGACTTCCGACCGCTGACTTACAGGTCATGTCACAGGTCCAGATGGCACCATTGTGGCCCTCGTATGTCCCAATCCTTTTCCCATCGTCCGCTGACCAAAGGCAAGCATACAAGTTCTGCGCCCGGGCAACATCAAGCCGGTAAGACCAAGGCAAAATGGCGCCAAGAACTCGGTGTACCACCAACACAAAACAACACAAAGTGAGGTGCCTCACCTTGGCACAGCTTACAAACAGGTCTCCCTCACGGTTGTACCTACATACGCAGGACAGGGTATACAAACAAAAGGCTGGGCACTCCGGAGCACGCGCTGAATGCATCTGGCGACCGCAGCAAGCACATCATCCACAGCTGACCCCAAAGCCAATTACACTGTATGGTGTACTGAAGGGTAAGCACTCACTTAACCTGCGTCAGGGGACGCTCATGGCCCTTCAAAAGGTAGGGCCTCATCTCAGCAGCCTACAGTGTCCGGGTGTGGTGCCTTGCGATTGGACTTCGGGGCTGAATGTAATACTTTGAGGTTAAGCGCGTGAACGGTGTACAGCGAGTTGTGTGCGTCGGCTTGGCAAGCAGGAGGTCGGGGGCCTGCTGTTCAGAATGCTTATATATGCAAGCATGCAGGTCCGCGAAGTGGTTCGGGGGTCCATTAAGACCACAGACATGCAGCAGATGAAGAAAAAGCTTATAATTCGCTCATCACAAGCAGCAGACAGCCCATTTGCTTTGAGGTCCAAGCTCTTTGTTGTCTTTCGACACTCCTGCTGCCCACGAGGACTGCACGCTGCTGCTCAGGCTTGCAAGCTTGTGTGCGGAGTCCTGAACTTTAGTCTCACTGGCCAGCTGCAGACTCTCAGGGGCCTCCACAAACATCTGCGCAAAGGTGCAAACCATAGAAACAAGGAACAGCAGACAAGGGAGTCGGATGGGACGCAGGGGAATGGTCAGCTTGCAGCCAGCCCTGCGGCCAACACCGTCGGCGCCTGTATAAGCAAATGACCACACACAAACTCACTCGTTCTTGTCACACATCCCGGCCTCACCTCCATGTTATCAAACGCCATCGCTATCAATGGCCTGCCGCTGAGGATGCCCGCCATGCTCTCAGCGCTGGCTTCCTCGTCCGAGGGCCCCGCCGCCAGAATCACTCGCCCTGGAGACACAAACCTAACGTTCGTGTGGAGCTGGCAGGCGTACTTGAGCAAGCCTGGAACCTCAGGCGTTGCCCCGCTGCAAGCGTGGCGGAAGTTCAGCAGGCAGGAGGCGCATACCCGTCAGCGCTGACGCACGACACAGCATGCTGTTCGCTCAGAGTATATTGAATTACATTGCCTAGACCGACCTGAAACTTGGGAGGGGCAGCGATATGCGGGGTCCGGCGAACTCCCTTGGGCTGCGTGCGCTCGGCAGCGCAAACGTGCACACCGGCAGAGCCAGCCCGCGCTGCTTTGACCTCTCTGTGTTTTTTATTTGCACCAGTTTCGTTCCTTCAGGCCCTGCATGCAGGAAAGCAGCAGTCGCAGCTGTGGGAGGGGATGCAAGCTGGTGGGGTAGCGTGAGCCAGCAGCAGGCAGCAGGTGGCAGCGACAAACCAAGCGAGGAATGACGTGCACGTTCCCTACCTTTGTCCCCTTGTCTCCCTCCCTCCTGACGCCACCAGCTGCACCCCTTTCGCCCTGACGCTGCTGCTTCTGCCTCACGGCTCACTTCAGTGAAACTGGCCAGGCGGGAGGGCAAACCTACATGCGTGAGGCCGTGGTCACGAGCCTCCCTGCAAAGTGAAACATTCACACGTCCAGACAGAGTTTGGCAGCCACAGCAGGTACCGCAGCAAGCCGCAACAATAAGCATAACACACTGCGCCTGCAGTCGGCACGAACTGGCCGGCTCACCTGTTGTTGACGTACACTCTGCCAGCCCAGGCGCAGGACGTTGGGGGGTCCCAGACGATACCAGCCAGGGTGACAAGCTGTAGAAAGGGGCCACACAGCAGGAGTGTCAGGAGCGCCAGGGCCACGCAGCAACGAAGGAAGACAGAAACCCTTCACCCCAAACATACCTCGTCAAAAGGTCCAACAGGGCTATCATCATACCGTGCCAGGTAAAATCCTCCAAGCGTGTACCTGTGCATGCAGTGGTCAGCCCAATTCCCTCGTACAGTCTTGTGACACTCGTTGGAGCGCTCGAAACTGGGACGAAAACGTGAAGCTTTTGTCCTGGCTCAACCTACCCGCAAAAGTCTACGATTTTGAAGCACTCAGGAACGTATTTCTTGGCCTGCAGTTGCAGCAAGAAGGGCGGAAAGTGCGGGTCGGTGGTCAATACACCAGCCACAAGGCGATGATGATGACCTCCTAACCTTTCAGCAGCAAACCCCCGCACCTCCTCAGTCTTGACAACGTGCAGCTGGTACAGAGCCCTGCCGATGAAGGCATAATTGTTGGGGTCAACACAGGCATAAACCGACAGCACATATAAATGAAAACACACAGGAACGGTGCTCGCTCTGGTACTCACCTGCCCTTGAACACCCACGGAGGGTTGGCGTACACCATGGTTAAGTGTATACGACCGCAGCTCCTGTGTGCAATTCCTTTTACAATACTAAGTTCCTCCACTTCGATGACTCCTGCCTGCCTCAGCTGTCAACGACAACAACCTCGCTGGGAATCTGTACTGCGCTGCTAGTGGTGCTTGTGGCGCGAACCAGACATGGGGTATTATGAGAGGCGCACAATGCGATTGCACCACATCACGGTCTTCTATGGATGTTGCCAGCGTAAGCATGCATACCTGCATGCAGGTAGTATCCTGTCAAACGTCAATTCCGCTCGCAATTGCGATTGCTTGCACAGCTCTCTGCTATCTAGCTGACCATCAGATTGCAACTCACGATGGTATGTGGATCTGTAATTAACATGGCATATACCTGTGAATGTGGGGCTGGCATGGGTAGCACATGGAATCAAGGTTGTCACGCTGACCGCAAGGAAAATCACCCCCCCCTAGTTGCACACCTTGCCTTGCATTCTGCATGCAAGTCACAGCAAGCAGCGAATGTCTTATCAGTATCTGAAACAACCGTGGCAACTGTAACAACTTGAGGCGTGAGCTGCGGGTGTTCCAGACGGCAGGTAATGGTGAAAGCATGCCACCTGCCGCCTATTTCAGCTTGATCGTGAAGAGCAGGAGCTGTGAATCCGAGAGAACCAGCAGGCAGTACGCCTCAGCACCGCCTGTACCGCCTGCACCACCGCCACCGCCCTGAGCGTGATCAGGCAGCAGCAGGCGGGCTCCCAGCACAGAGTCACCCTGGAGCAGTCCCATGTCCATGACCTGCTGCATCCCGTACTCCTGGCTCGGGCCGACGCTGCGGTACAGGTACATGTACTGCTGGCCCTCCAGCAGCACCGCCTCCAGGGAGGGCGCCCTGCCCCGCGGTGCGCCCAAGCCTGCGCCCAGCAGGATGTGGCGCTTCTGCGTCTTGCCGGCGGCCACGTACGCCAGCGCGGGTATGCTGCGCTCGTGACGCACCTGACGCGGCACGGTGCAGCCACACGCAGCAACGGTTGACGGGCGGGGAAAGGGGGTACGAAATTGTAGGTGCGGTCAGGTTGAGTCAGAGGGGTGTCACAGGGGGGTCCAGCTATCTCACAGATGCAAACCCTTGGCAATATAGTGGCCTGTGAATTTGACCCTCGTGACACTCCTCTGGGTTGAGTCAGGTTTGGATCAGGTGACGAGTCAAGTTTTGAGTCAGGTTGCGGGTCAGGTTGCGAGTCAGGTTTAGGATGCAGCCAGCAGCACAGCCTGCGGAAACGAGCCCTATATGCAGCATTGCAGCGCTACATCGAGCGCCGCCGCTCCTACTAAGCACAAACCTCACTCACCACTGGCATTGGCTCAGCGCCGGCGCCACCGCTACCGCTGCCGCTGCCGCTGCCGCTGCCACTCGGCGCAGCGTCGCCACCCTCGCCGCCGCCGCCGCCGCTCGCGCCCGCCGGCGGCCACGCCAGCCGCACCACCGCGCAGTCGACGTCATCGCTGAGGCCCAACACCGCCACGCTCTCCGCGCTGATCACCCGATGGCCCCCGCAGGAGCACTGCCAGTAGGGCGCTACAACACCCACCGCTGCACCACCGCCGGAACCTGCCCTTGCCGCCGACAACTCAGTGCCACCTGCATTGCCGGGCTGGGTTCCACTGGGTTCCGTGTTCTGGTGAGGAGGGGCCAGGTGATAGGCGGAGAGCTCACAGCCGGGCTCCCCCCCCTGAGCCCCCAGGCCCTCAGGCCCGGACTCCTTGTAGAGGTCCGCCCACTCCTGGGGCCCCGCCTGCCGGCCCGCCTCCTCCTCGGTGGTGTACTTGGCGAGGCGCGCCACAGCCTGCGGGTGTGCAATTTGTGCATGCATGCATGTGGGCGTGAGTGGGTGAGTGGGTGAGTGGGTGGGTGGGTGGGTCGGCGGTGGGT
>BDDA01000046.1:53967-64551 GCA_001662385.1 Chlamydomonas asymmetrica
GTGGGAGTGGGCGGCAAGCCTACAGCCAGCTTCAAAGCACAGGCATTTTCAATGCACTGGCGGTTTCAAGCGCAGGCGTTCTGCAAGTCGTGGGACGCACGTGTGGGTGTGTGGTAGGCAGCAGGAGTGAGGGGCAGGCGTACATGCAGTGTCAGGCACAGCCACACAGGCAGCGCCAAGCGCTGGCAGCATCAAGCGCATACAGCCTAACGCCGCAGTATGCGTGGTGAGGCATTCAATCACAGTGCGGGGTGAGCAGGCGCTGCCGTGATGGTCGCAACTTGTACGTGATGATGTACCGCAGCTGTGCAATGCTCCGTCACCGGAACTGCTTGCGTATGTGATCAATTGATCAACGCCCCTCCCTGTACTGCGTGCGCACCTGCTCCAGCGTGCGGGCATCGACCTCATCATCATCATCCTCGGCATCAACGTCCATGGCGGACGGCGGTGCGACCTTGCAGTCTGGTGGGCCGGCGGGTGCATCGGCAGCAACGGTGCCGCCAGCAGCAGCTGTGAGGGACGTTTGCAGTTTGCAGAAGCAGTGTTTGTGATGCTCATTACCCGCGCTGGGGCAAGGCTTCGGTTCGTCCCCTCAAATCCCTTGCATGCTGGCACTTGCAGGCATGCTGGCACGGCAAGGATTTCCTTCACAGCTCATGCGACGACGCAGAAACCATTTCCACGCTCATCAACCCAAGCCTCATGCACGCTGCCCTGGGAATCTCAGAGTCCCTGCTTCGCTTTGCCGTTGTACCATATTACAGCAGTACATTGGTGCTGCTGTAATATGAATCGGATAGCAGCATGCGCGTGAGGTTGAAAACAAGAGAACAGGGTTGAAGTGCCTTGGCTGGTGCCCATGGCAACGCGGCTCACCTGGCGCAACCGCCGCCGCACCGGCCGCCTGCTGCTGCGGCGGCGGCTGCACCTGCGGCTGCTGCATGAGCTCGTAGGCGCCATCTGGGTCATAGCCCAGCAGCACGGCGTCGTGTGCGGGGCTGGCCAGCACCAGGTGAGGTGGCAGCACAGTCCGCTGCGCCAACGCAACGCACACACATAGGATCCATTATATTCGTGACCATGCACGCACGTCTGATAAGCAAGGACACAACCAAAACCCATCCTCTAATGGTCTGCTTGTATGCATGGGCAGTTGAGCACGCATATCAGTATATCACACACTGCAGGTCACCCACACAGCCCGCAACTCGCTGGCCATCGTCGTGCAGTCTCTATCCTTGGTTCCTTACGCATATGAAGACTGCATGCCCCCCGTGATCACGCTGCATGGCCCCCCAGATGCCTCTTTCTGGCACACGGCTCCTACACACACACACACACACACACACACACACACAGTCACACCCTAAGCACACATACAAGCACACTGCACGGCCCCACGGAAAGCATACTGCATGGCCCAACGGGAAGCAAATTCACTTGAACACACAGTCACACCCTTGCACACGCCTACCAGCCGCAGACAGCGCCCCCACCTGGAGCAGCCGCACGTCAAGCACCTCCAGCTGCAGCTGCTGCTGCTGCGCGGGCCGGGTGATGCCGGCATCCATCGCGTCAGCGTCCGCCGGCGGCTGCCCCACGCCCAGGTCGACAACGAACACCTCGCAGCACGCGGGGCGTGGCTTGCTGTGCTGCTGCTTGCCCAGCATGGCCCACAGGATGCAGCGGATGCGGCCTGCATGGAGGGCCCGGGCGCATGGCAGTACTGGTACCCATGCAGACACTGGCAGGCGCGCAAATTTGGAATGCAGGGACGTGGCGTGCTAGTGATGGCGACCATGACGCTCGCTCGCACAGGTGGGTATGTGTCATGAGGCACGCGCCTGCTTATGCGTAAGCTTGCGCCACCGCGTCCCTGATATCAGTGTTTCAGCGCGCTAGGCATGTGCCAGGTTGGCAGTGGCCTCTATACATGAGACACACACACGAAATTGCAGGCATGCCACCAACTCGCATGCAACTCTTCAGTTGACTTCACATGCAAAGGGGACCGACCTGATGGTGTGCAGTAGGCTGATTCCAGGAGGAAAGGCCGCACGCCCGTCAACGGAGGTGCTGGTTGAAGCGGCTGCATCGTGTTTGAGCTTCTGCAGTGTTCGCCGCTTCCTGGCAGCACCAGGCGGAGGTCTCCGGACCCAAACGACACAAGCACCGCCCCTTCCAGCCCTAGCCCTGCACCTGCGGCCCCTGCTGTTGCGCTGCTGTCCAGACAGACAGCTGTGGGTGGCACTGATGGGTCAATAGCTTGCGGACTTTGCGCCTGAGAACCTGCAGGTGAATCGGAGTCAGGTCCACTTCACTGGCGAAACTCATGTATCGCCGTCCTCCCACGCATACTGCAATAGGTCAAGGTATTAAAGAAGACCAGCGCAAGTATGAAGCGAGCTAGGATATGACAGTGCTGTCAGAGCACACAAGGAGCTCACTTTGCTCAGCACTGCACAAAGTGTGCAGGCGGATCGCTGCTGCAGCGCCTGGCTGCGATACTAGCACCTCGTGCAGCTGTGGCTGGTCGCTGCTGCCTTGCATACAGAAGCAGAACAGCCTGCCACCGCTGTGTACTAGGCGGTTTCGCAGAACGTTTGTCGCCGTATGAAGGTAATCCGTAGCATCGCTGCCGCTGCCCGCAACCACCGGCCCGGGAAGGCCAAACGCCTGACGCTCGACTGCAAACGCATCGCTGTTAAGCCGCCAGCTGGTGAAAGCAGTATTCTGCAGGTCTGGGTTAAGTTCTAGAACTGTGTTCATGGTTGCTTGTGCACAAATACGTCACAGCGCCATAACCATTGAAACAGTACGGTGCAACGCACAAGCCAGCAAAGTGAACGCTTTGCGCCTTGCTTATCGCATGTTGAACACATACGTGCGATTTGTCGTATTGGGTTAGCCGAACCAACCGTGGTGCAAGCTTGCACCCATGATGCAGCACGGTGAAATTGAATCATCGCTGCATGTTATCTTGCGTACGACGCCTCCAAGTGCACAAGGCAAGTGCCACATGCCATGGCCGCGCCTCACAGTGCACGTCACACGAGTATACACACTTCAGCATCAGCCAACTTAAACGTCGGTGTTGGCCAGGTTCGCTGTGTACTGCAACCCAGTCGCTGCAACAGTGCAGTTCGTGTCCGAGCCGGCCATGTCAAATCACGGGGTAGCGACACCATGCACCATTTCGCATTGTCATGTGCCCGCGCCACATGGTCCCCATGCCATTGGCAGATCGTCAGTGCGATGATGAAGGGGCAACACGCTCAACGAGGAAGACGTTGCCCTTATCATCCCGGCCAACTCGCATGTTTGTGTCAAGGTATGTGATGTCCAAGTAGCCATCTGGGTTGAAGATGGACAGCAACAAGTCCAGGTTCTTCTCAAAAATAGCTTGCAGCTGCTTTGGCACCTGGAGCGTCGGGAGGGCACAGTGAAGGTGTGTAGAAATCACACAGACGGAGCCAAAGGCAGCACAAAGCTGCTAGAGACACACATATGAGAACCAGAGGGAGACTGCGCTCACCAGGCCAGATTCAAGGTACTTGATGTTCACGCGCTTTTCGTTGGCAACATCATAAGCTGCACGAATCGTGAGGGCACCCTTGAATGTGCCCAGCCCCGTCACAGAGAACTGCACACGGTTAACCTGCACATGAACAAACGAAGAGGTAAGCGTTAGGAACACTGCTATGCATCACACTGGGGGGGAGTGGGGAAGACGAGGAAACATGCAAACCAGAGAACAAACTCACAGCAGTGTTGTCCGTCGTATTAATGCTCTGGATGAAATCACCAAGCTTGATGAACTCGCGAAGTCCAAGTTTTGTCTTTTTGGCGCCCTGCAATGAGCGCCACGAGCACGGATAACCAACAAGTGTGGGACCAGCACGAGCAAGTCAAGGAGTGACCAACAATAACGCAGCAGCACCTTATTGCAGCTCACCGTGATCACAATTGTTGAGTACAAAAGCTTCCAGTCCCCTGCTGCCAGCTCCAGGTTGCTTGTTGGGTTCGGGTTCGGATTCTGGGCTTCGAGCTGCTCAATCAAACTGATGATGGCAGCCTTCTTGGCGGCCTGAAAAACACTGGCAATTGAACTAGCCTGGATTCATGCAATGCGTTGTGATGCTCATGAAGAAACGTCCTGCAAACGTCTGGGCAGTTCGGTGTCTGTACACGCTCGAGCATGATACGCACCGTGGTGCCGAAAATACCACGGTCCACTCCTCGCAGCTCCGTTTCCAAGGCGGCTTTCAACTCTGTTGCTGTTGATGCCACTGACACAGGGCCTGCACCGTTTGCTGCTGTTGCCACGCTACGCGAGCGCTGCCACATCGTTGTGCACCGGCGTGTGTGGCTCAGGCTCGCACATGGTGCGGACGTCGACGCAGGCTGAGAGGTGCGGCAGGCGCTGGCTAGGCCGTGCGGTATTTGGCGTCCCAACATGACTGCGAGTGTATCACTACCAAAGTATCACTACCAAAGCTGCCTGGTGGTCTCCTGAATTGCTGACGCACCGAACAACACGAGCAAACAGGGTGCAGCCACTGGTCAAAGCAGTGCAAGTCAGAAGCTTATATGATGTAATATGTTAACAGATACGTTTCGCAGTACACAGGCGGTTTACGCCTGTGTTAATTGAAAACAGTTGGCCTGCTGAACTCCATGCACCCCATGCACCCCAATACAGTGTCTGGCATGCGCACACACCCAGCTAACCTGGGTAGGCAGCCCACAGGAATCAGCTTGCCAGGGAGACGACCAAGCGCGTTCGCCCTCCAAGCACACACACAACATACCGCGTGAGCACCGTGGCCCACCTGTGTCTGGTGGTTGCGGACAAGCGCACCAAGGGCAGCCAGGGCGACCACAACCAACCACAACCAAGTAATGCAGTGTCATGCCATGCGAGATAAGGCCTGGAGGCGCACGCTGTTCCGGTCTGGTGCCTTGACTTGTGATGCAGCCACTTGCACACCTGTGACCTGCCCCACTCGGGGGAGCATGGTCCGTTTGCCCGACACGCTCCTGGTGTAACAGGACATAACACACCTGCCAGCATCGCTGCTGCTGCCAGCAAGCAGCAACCATCCTGCTGTGCAAGCACAGTGTGCATGTATGCACGTTCATGTACCTCGCAGCTGCCAGCACCGTAGCATGACAAGTATTGACCACACCATGTAACTGCCCACCGTTCTCAGCCGTTTGACTGGACATGGTCCGCTGGCCTGACGCTTAAGGCGTCATGGGTACGTCAGGTTAGAGGCAGGGGGCAGAGCAGTTGCCCAGCGCCTATCCATGCAAATGCACTTGCCGTGCAACATCCTGCAGCCAGCCAGGAGGCAATAAAACCACGATTAAACGTCCCTATATCTCCTGAATGGAAGGGACAAACATTCTCAGCTGACAGGTTGCATTGATGAGTAATTCGTGTTAGGCAACCGTGCTGTGGATACGCCTTGCTGTCCTGGCTTTCGTTGCGTTCGGGACAGACACACAGTCTGTCGCCGGGACACACACTGTGGAAGATGGCAAACTGCGCAGCTGATCAACAGCTTCAGGTCCTGAACGAGGAAGCTCAGAAACTAGCTCCGCTGTTGCAAGACGCTCGTGCAAAGCTTGCTGTTGCCGACGCCAGCAGTGAGCCAACATGCCGCAAACTTTACGACGACCTTATGGCGGAGAAGCGGGACCTTGAGGCGAGGCGAGGGGCGCTTGAGAGCCATTTATACAAAGGCAAGAACCTCTCTTGCATCGGCTGCTTTCAAGGTTGCCCTGATTGCAGGGCCCGTTGCCTGCTGGATGGCATACCCTGCAATTCCCACCTCCGCTCCTGCGTCAAACCTCGTGATCAGCAGCGCCTTCACGATAATCACCACAACCACACAAAGTTGTTGCCCACCGCGACATCCACCACTCAATGGCACCATGTTTGCATAAGTCCTGAGTAGCAAGGGCTGCCGACTCGTCGCTTGTCGCCCTGAGTGCCTACCTCACATGTTGCTGCAGGGGACATTGTGCTTGACAGCTCAGCCAGCTTGCAGCTCGTGGAGCCTGCGCTGCAAGCAGCGCCTGATATCGATGAGCTGCATAACTTCATGAGCGTCTTCCCCAGCGCTCCGCTCCCAATCAATCACGATGGGTGGCGACGCGTTGCCGCTGACCCGACGCTCGCGCAGCATTTCGTTCTGGCCAGCGGACCATTAGCCACAGCCGTCGGGGCCAGCGTGTGCTTCGAGCCGACAGGCGACGGCGAAGTGTGCGCTGCGGTCATCGAGCATATTGCGTTCGTATCTGTGGTGCTCGCGCTGGACGCGGCGCTCCTGCAGCAGGGCCTGGGGCTCGGGCTCGGAGTGGAACGCCACCGAGGCGACGCTCCTGAGCTTCTCAAGGTTTTCGACCCTGACACAGGTTTCAGCCTGCGGCCAGACGGGGTGCTTCGTGGTGGCGACGGACTGCGCCTACTAGCTTGGTGGGAGAACGCTGACTCCAACCTGCAAGCCGCTGTAGATGACCTGGCCAGGAAAATCACAGTCTGGACCCGCCTCTACTTTGGCGACATTGACTACCTGCCTGGCTTTGTGTCCACGCGCCGCCAGCTGCAGTTTTACGCCGTGAGCGCGGACGCGGTGGGGCGTGCCCCGACGCCGATTTCGCCGGTCATCGAGCTGACTGAGGTTGCTAGCAGGGCGCGGCTGGCGCTGTATGCAGTGCGCTTCTACCAGCTGCTGCAGGTGCAGCACCCGCTGTACCCGAAGGGCGTGGCCAAAGCGGCCACGGACCTGGTCATAACCAACCCGATGGGCTTCACCATTGCCAAGTGAGCTGTCACGTACATCGGAGCACCCCTCCCAGTACAGCCTCGTGGTATACATAAGCCAGGTTTCTGGGCTCACACCATGAGGCGAATGCGTACACATGATCACTTGAATGCTCATTTGCATGCTGCGTGTATGTGAAAGAGGGAGCATGCAAGAACGCCCTTGATCGCAAATGCTGCGTGCGAGGATGCTGTTGACCTGTACATACGCACGACAGCGTGCTGCGCTCTCACCGCCTTGCCGTGGAGGACGGCACCAGCCCTGCACTGACTGCATGGCGATGCCTCAGCACCTTACGTGCGCAAAACTCCATGTGGCAACGCTGCTGGCATGCGGAACGCCATGCTATGCACACACCACGTCAAGCCACCTGATAGCGCCTGACCAGACCTGTCTTAATGGGCAGCAACCGCCCCTGTATCGCGTACGCCTTACCCCACAACCCTTCAGGGGTGCGTGTGCGCTGCATGTGCGCTTCGGGGGTGCATGTGCGCTGCATGTGCTTAGCGCATCGGTGGTGTACCACACATGTACCAATGCACATGGACTGCGGATACTTGCCACACATGCGTACTGCAGGTACTTCCGTACCGACAAGCTGGTGCTGCAGAAGGCCATCGAGCCGTGGCCGCGGTACGCCAACGTCAGCGGCGTTACGTTCAACTGCCTGCAGAGCCTCTACTCCAGCACCTCTCGTGCCTCGGGCGTGGTGCACACCGTCACCGGGGGCCTCACGGACGGACGCTACAACATACAGGCAAGGATCATGCACGAACAGCCCGAGCATGAGCGCGTGTACGCGCATGCGAAGTTGTTGTGATTACATGAAGCATGTGGTTGACAACATACAGGCAAGGTGCTCGCCTGGTCCCCCATCTGTGGGCAGCATGGGCCGTTTGGCCGACAACCGCTTGACGTAACATAACATAACATACAGGCATGGACAGCGCATACGCGTACGCGAAGTTGTTGTGGAGCATGTGCTCGCAGAACGTGCGTGCGTCACCGATGGGATCCGCGCGAGCACCCTGACTGGCTGAGAGGCACCATCGGGAGCACCAACAGTCCAACACCACAATGACTTGTGCAAGCTAGCACGGAATATGGTCGGGGCAGCGCGCCGACCAGGGCCCCAATGTGGCTGGAATGTGACGTGTGAAGCGATGAAAACTTACAGCTACTTGGTGCTTGGGCGGCAGTTCACCCGGGGTTGGCGATTATGCCTCATGCACCACCACGCCATGAATAACCATGATGCAAGCATGTTGGCGCAGGTGTGGCCTCTGGGCCTGCACGGGCGTGACGCGTGTCCCACTACTGAGGACGAGGTGCGCGGCGCAGCGCACGGCCTGCTGCACGGCCTGGCAGCCATCCACCAGGTGAGACTTTAGCTGGAGCTGGCTTGCCGTGTGCGTGCAGGCGGATTCATAAAGCACAGGCGTGCATGTGTGTTTGCGCGCGGCGGTGGCGGCTGCAGCATGCTGCTGCGCCCCGCTGCAGCCAGTGAATGCTGCATGCAGAGTGGCGCCGGCACATAGTGGACTTGAACATGCGTGCTCTTTTGCCGCTGTGTGCATGCCACACTGTACACATCTGAACATGTCGTTGTTTCAGCACCATGACGTGTAAGTCGTGATACGCCCACATGCCCTCATGGTATGTGCAGACCAAGTACGTGCACCGCGACCTGCGCTGGGAGAGCGTGGCGTGCACGGTGGAGCGCGACCGCTGGTACATAATGGACCTTGATACGGCCGTGCCCATCACCACCGGGCGCTGGAGGGCGCTGGACCAGATGTTCTTCGCTCTCGGGTGCGTGCTGCGTCGTGCATGCGTGCATCATGCTCTCATGCACAGCCTAATCCTGCCTCGGCTAGAAAGCTCCAAGTGTAGATCATCTACACCTTCAACCTACATCTAAAACCTTGACATGAAATCATGTGTGTCGTGCACGACGGCAGCGTTGCAAGGTGCTGCGGATGCGCATTGAGCCCTTGGTGTGGCCCGCCCTCTTGCTCTTCCTCTGCCTAGCTCGCTTGTACTCACGCACGCACGCCCGCTCTTTGCTGCTGCCAACAACTGCAGGTGGGACGAGCACACGCTGGTCAAGGAGCTGTTCACCTACGCGTCAGACCTCTATATGCTTGGCAAGCTCTTCTCCGAGGACGCCGTGCAACGCGCGGTCACCAGCGCGCCCGGCCGCGCCTTCCTGGCGGATCTCTGCGTCGCCACCGCGGCCGACCACGCGGCCGCCGGCGCGTCCGCGCCCGGGCTGCTGGCCAAGCACCATGCCTGGCTGGACTGCGACGGCGAGGGCTGCCGCGGCGCAGGCGCGCTGCCGGGCGAGGGCGGACCCAGCATGGCGCGCGCGTCGAGCCTCACGATGCCCTGGATCTGAGGTACAAGTGTACAACGGGTTTGAAGTACAGCTGATCTGAAATGCGAGGGATCTGTTGTTGGTTATGCTCGGCCGGCTAGCCAGAGGCCCAAGGCCGCCCTGGAGAGGACCTGCAGGTGCTGTGTTTGAACCCAATCTGTTGAGAGCATTTGAGAAGAAGTGTGAGGTGTGAGAGGCTGTATGGGAGTGTGAGGGATGTGAGAGACTGAGAGAGTCCAGTGCTGACCTGTGCGGCTGCAGGGTCGCGTTGGTGGTACATGTGTTGACGCGTGTTGTGAGTTCGGATTGTGTTGGAGCGTGTGTGCTGAGCTCGACTTCTCGTGCGGTTGTCCTGTGCCAAATGCGCCACGATTGGCACGCGCTGCGGCGCACGCTGCGGCTACCACAGCCTCGGCATGCGTACCAATACCTTGCCCTTATCATTCCACTGAAATTCCATCATACACTGCATTGGTGCCTACCAAACGTATGGTTCCCATGTGTGGCCGTGTGCTGGCATGGTGCGCAAGTGCGGCGCAAAGGCGACAACAGCAGACCCCAGAGCAACCCCCAGTTCGCATCACTCCAAAAGTCAAACCACCGTTGACAATCCCCTCGGCGCCCCAACGTGGTTTGGGCGCTCTCGCGTTGTGTCCGGTGCGGGGCGTGTTGAGCGAGGACGACCGGGCAGCGCCGCCCCTGCTTTTGCCCAATCTGCTGCCGTGCTGCTGCTCACCTGCTCCAGCCGTGATGCATGCATGCTGAGGTGCACGTCTTGCTTTAAACCTACCGTGCTCTTGTCACACCTGAGATACGAGCGGGGTGCGCCGCATCATGCATCGCTTCTGAAATTCCATTCCACGGCCAACTAGTGCACTACTGGGCAGTAACAATGAATCGTCTTACGCTTGATGACCTATCCGATGCCTGCCAGTGCGCACGATGACGCACACTGTGGCTGAGCGTGCGAGCGCGATTGAGAGAGGCACAGCGCGCATGTGGTGCTGCTCGTGCTTACATTTCCTTTTCACACCCACGCACCTTCTTCGTTTCGACCCCCATGCGGTTCGCTCAAGTAAAGGCGCAGCCCGACACAAACTGATTCATTCAGAACCCGCATGCACCTCGTCGCGTTGCTCGGCCTGCCACCACGCCGCGGCATTGTTTCCTCCATAGCTTGCTTGCTTCACATAGACACTGTGTAATGCCACCATGCACCAGTCCTGGTGAGACTGCTGGTGGTGTTGATGTTGGTGTTGGATCCTTAACGCCTGTGCAGTTTGTTTGCTGACCAACGCTGACAATGCATTGCGCAGACACACACCGCAGCGCAGCACATGCCGTTTCTGCCTGGGCTCCCCCCCCCCCCCC
>BDDA01000046.1:72066-105171 GCA_001662385.1 Chlamydomonas asymmetrica
CCTCTCCTTCCCCACACCACCACCACCACCACCACTCCATCCCCCTCACCCTCAACCCCCTCCACCCCCGTCCACCCCCCTGGCTCACCTGGCTGTTGCTCCTCCACACGCGGCTGAAGCCCATGAAGCGTGTCGTCACAATGCAAGGCTCGCAGCAGGCCGTCGTGCCGGGGTTGGCGCGCGCCGCAGGATACGCGGCAGCGCCGCCTGCACGCACCCAGCAGCCACACGCACAGCAGAGGCACATGCAGCAGAGGCACCGCTTTGTACATGTCCGGCATTACACGCTCGACATGCGTTCAGGATGCCCTTGCATGCATTGCATTTGCATTGCGTCAGTGAATTGCAGTGGCGGACGTACCATTGTACTCAATATGGTGAAGGGTATGCGCAGACCAGCAGTGTGACAATGACACGGGAGTCTTGCATGTGCTACAGACACCATGACTAATGGTACGTCAGTGCGTCACTCAAGGCAATACCGTTACATGACTGCATGTCTACATGTCCTAGCGACCACTGCACTGCAGGCCTCTGCACGGCGCAAGCCATGGCTCTCACGAGTCTCACCCAGCACGTGCACGTCGGTGATATCGACCGGGCGCGTGTAGTACGCCACCGACACGCGCTTGACGACGGCCAGCTTGGCGTCCAGCAGCAGCCGCTTGCACATGTAGGTCTGGCCCTGGTACATGTAGATGGCGCCTGGCCACGCCATGCAGCAGCAGCAGCAGCAGCAGCACAAGCCTGAATCGATGCGCCAAATGTGAATGATTAGGCAGTCAATTGCTCGTCCCCTGGGTCGAACCATGAAGGGCCAGCTCCGTTTCCTTCCATGTCAGGCGATGGACGCCAACAGAAGCAATGCCTACAAAGTACGAGTCCACTATCGAGGATGACCTATGAGTCTTTTTATCTTTTACGAACGCTCCAGGTGTAACATAACATGACATTAACGATGACCGTCACAGCTGCCTCATCGTGACTAATGAGGGTGTGCGAGCGCCTCGTACCATCATAGACCTCGAAAAAGGCCTTGTCACTCTCCACCTCCTCCAGCACGCGGCCGCTGCCCTCCTCCTCAATGGAGTAGCGGTCCTGGTCTATCGTGCGCAGGTTGATGCGCCCAGCAGGCAGGTCAAACTTGCCTGCGGTACAGCATGACAAAGGAGAGCCGCCACGCGTTGAGCAAGGCGGCGCAGCACGGTGAAGGCGAGTGGGGAGGGTGTTGGCGGAGGGACATCTGGGGCACATCGTAGCTTAGTCGGCATACCTGACACCGCCTGGTGAAAATCGCTGTTGACCCCCCCACACATTCACTTGCACCAGATATGTATGTACTACAGTTCTTGAAAGGGATCGGTCACATGCTCGGGAACTGCTGCTGAAACAGGCGGCGACATGACCGCCAGGAATGAAAACAGGACTGGATGCATTGCCGAATGTCATGTTTGTACCTGACGTGTTGTCGTGTTTGCACCAGGTGGTGCATCAGTTTCACAAGGTGCGAAGGTCCCATCCCCCATCTCGCCCCTCCCCCCGTGCCATACCGTGCCTGGCAGCATCCACAAGGCTTGCCTGTGTAGTGGAAGCTCCAGGTGTCGGCGTGGCCGCTGCAGCGCGGGTGTCGCGACACCACGCGCGCGCCCAGCAGCGTGGCCAGCGCGTTGGCCAGCACGAGGTCGCCAAAGTACTGCCGGTCGTTCAGCGGTACGATGGGCCACTCCAGGGAGGCGCACATGACGTGCGACGCGGCAATGTCTGCGTTGGTCACGTCGATCTGCACGCGCAACACGAGCAATCACACCTGTCTGTCACTGTCATCGTCGTCACTGACCCTGCAGGTGCGTGTGGGCTCTGTATGCGTGGTGCGGTGCTTCAACAGCTGCAGACTGCAGTACTGCTGTACGTGTTGCAGCTGCCGGTCATTTATGTTCGCGCTGGCTGTCCACTTGTCAAGGGCATGGCTTGGCTGCCTTTCACCTATCCAACGTACTAGGGATGGACATTACCAGCTGCACCAAGTGCAAACCAGACCTGCATCCACCTGGGCTGTAAGCCGCAGCATGCGCGCTGGACGCTACAGGTACCAATACCTCGCAGGGACGTCAGTAATCTAAGGAAAAGCAGCTGACACACCCACAGGCTACCTCCAACCCCCGCCCGTCGCCTCTTCAAATTCTCAGCCATTTCTGCACATCCCCCCCCCCTCAAAATAGTCAAATCCTGCTGCTGCCGCCGCCGCTGCCACCGCCACTGCCACGCCACTGCGCCCTCACTTGTGCCGCCTCCACGGGCTTGCCGAAGAGGAACTCTGGGTGGCGCATGAAGTGCTGGTCCAGCGGGCCGTCAAAGCCCACGTACACCGACAGCGACGTCTGGTGCTCCCGACGCCCTGCACGACCCGCCTGCACAGCAGGGGGGGGGGGCCAGGGATGCCGACGTGGCGATTAGGTGTTGAGGAGGTAGGGGTAAGAACCAAGGGGCCCACAATTATAGTGGCTCAGCTAGGAACGGGGCAGCGCAAGCAGTCAAGCGCAAGGACGCACCGCAACAGCCACCACGACGCGGTCCAGCAGGCATATTGCTCGGTGCAGGACATACCGTACAGTACAGTGCAAGACTAGCAGCACGGGCAGCGCGAATTTAGTGCCAGGAGGATTTGGTCAATGTAGAATTGAAGGTGGCCTGGCAGTGCGGGGGTAGCAACATGCAGCATGCTAGTCCTGCAGCGGCCATCTTCCAGGACCGATCATTCTCTTGGCATTTTGGTGTTGGCGTTCGGCCTGCCAGCCAAAGACCTCTGCCACCCTTGCAGCGAGGGGGGCATTAGAGCAGCAAAACGACGGAGACTTTGCACCTACGAGCCTTCGGAGCAACCTGACCTGGTCTGCCTGGTGAAATCCTGCCCGGTCTACACAAGTGCAAGCGTCTGTTTCAAACTATTACCACACATAAAAGTGGTCAAACGATTACCACAAATTAAAAGTGGTTGTGCACGCACCTGCTGGCGCAGGCTGGCGATGCTGCCCGGGAAGCCCAGATGCAGCGTGACGTCCAGCCCGCCGATGTCGATGCCCAGCTCCAGCGCGTTGGTGGCCGCCACGCCCAGCAGGCGCCCGCTGTGCAGGTCAGCCTCCAGGGCGCGCCGCTCTGCGGGGCTGTAGCCCGCGCGGTACACCTGCACAACAGGTGATTACACGTGCATGCAGCTCTCTATGCCTCGGCTGGTGAGCCTCTTCTGGTGTCCTGGTCGCCATCTGGGGGGAGCAGGGCCGTTCGGTTGATGCGCTCCTGATGTAACATAACATACTGTGATGTGGCGCCTGATGTAGCGCTGCATGCTAGCAGGTTGTATGAAACTGCAGCACTGCAGCTCGAGACCCACGCATGGTTACGCGCAACCCGCAAGCCAATGCACGCACAAAATGCTGGCCTCACATGTGCAACGCGCACAACCCCACGCCGAACCTGAGCACACGGGCAGTAGGCGTGAATACGGAATCGCTATTGTAAACGACCCAACAAAGCTAATCACAGGCGCAGCAGCCAAGGCGCAGCACTAAGCTCTGGCAGTAGGGGCTCATCAGTCATCACGCACCTTGACTCGCTCCGCCAGCGGCAGGTCGTCATGCCCCTCGCGGCCCTCCCCACTCCCCACAAACCCGCCTCCGCCTCCGAAACCACCGCCCTGCGCCGCTGACGGGGATGGCGCCCGCGCCTTGGGAGGCCGTGCTGGCGGCGCCGCCTTGGCGTCGTCGTCGTCGTTAAACAACGTGAGGTTGGCAGCAGACACCTCCAGAACCTCCCGCGTGTACGTGGCCACGAGCTCACAGAGCTTGCGCGTCTTGCAGAAGGCGATCGTGCGCAGGCCGTGCTGCACGCACTCGGCCAGCAGCATAGAGATCTCCACGATGGGGCTCGCGCGGCGCAGCGCGTCCTCCGTGCCTGCGGCGCCGTGCCGCGCGGGCGCGTGGGACGAGAGCTCCGGCAGACGCGCTTGGATCTCCGCCTAGAGTAGGGGAGCCACACACCACGGGTATGCATTGCCCTTTAGCGGATTCAATTCAGCTGCTTGAGCTACTCTTTCAAGCCGTAAACCTTGTTGGATACCCGTAAAACACAAAACTGACGGATGTATCGCACGGCAGAGGCACTGCCAGTAGCATTTTGCGGGTGCTAATGGCGCTTGATCACAATTGATTCACAACCATATGCCAAGGATGAACGCAGTCAGATCGTTTAATTAAAGCACCTAGGCCAGGCAAGACACACACGCTGCATGAGCACACGCCCGGTTGAAAAGCTGACCTATTCCGATAGATAATCATGCTCATAGGCGCGCTCAGCTAAAGCGGTAAGGAAATAACCGCGCACCTGCAGCCTGGCATCCGCAAGCGGCTTGGCCCGCAAGCCCAACGCGTTGATCGCCGTGAGCTGCAGCACGCCGCGACTCGAGGGCTCGTTCAGGTATACCACCGGCACGCCGCCGACCATGTCACCGTCACCGCCGCCGGCACCGGCCGCGCCTTGGGAAGCTGCGCTGCTGGCGCCCCCCACGTAACCAACAGCCCCATCCGTGCCGTTCGCTGCCGCGATGGCCGCGGCGCCCACGCCCACACCGTTGTTCGGTGCGCCGCCGCCGCCGCCACCGTTGATTGACGGCGAGGAGCCCTGCTGCTGCTGCTGCTGCTGTGCCGTCGGCGCAGCCCACACAGATTGCAGGTAAGGGAGCGGGAGGCGTTTCTGGCCGTAGGACACTGCACTGAGGGCCGCCCTGGCAGTCGCTAACAGCGATGCCTCTTGCGCTGGTGGCACGACTGGACGCGGCAGGCGCGCCGCCTTGCCTCCGTCCTTCGCTTGCTTGCCTCGCTTGCTGGCCTCTGTTGGCGACCCGGGAGGGCTGGCGAAACGCACGTTGCGAGTTCGGCCACGAGGCCTGGAGCCCAGCTGCTCTGATGGGCGGAGCGGCGACGTGGGCGCGGTCGGGCGGCCGTCGCTACTGAGTGCACCCGGCTGGTCTACCGCCGCCGCCCCGGCATCTGAGGCCTCTGCAGCAGCAGCAGCGGCTGGCCCGCAGGCAGCGAGATCCCGGCCCTCACCAGCCGCCCCTGCCGCTGCTGCACACAGGCTAATGCAGGCATCCGCAGGCGCGTTTCCCGCTGCTGCTTCGTCCACAAATCCACTGCCACTGCCGGAGGTTCCAGCTGCCATCCGCGCGTTTCCATTAGGACCGAGTAGGGAAGGAGGAGAGGAGCCTGCGCCGAGTGTTTCCTGATCGTCGTCATCATTATCGTTATCGTCAGCGGCAACTTCTACCAGCATCGACGAGCGGGGGCCGAAGACCTGGAGCGCCAAGGAGTGGTGTTTGTTGCCCAGCGCCTGAGCCACCAACAGGTCTGTCGGCGTGGCGCTGCCGTGGCCGAGCTGGCCGCCGCGCCCGCGCTGCGCGTTGGCCTCCTGGAGCGCCTTGCGCATCATCGACCGCATCGCGCGGGCGCTGGCGGGGCGCGCGGGGCCCTGCACGCGGGCCTTGTTGCCGCTGCGCCCGCGCCCGCCGACTGCCTCTTCCGGGGCGGTACCTTGAGCTTGCAGCGCTATGCCAAAATCTTGGCAGGCGGGGGCTTTGACTGCGGTGGTGGTGGAGGGCGCGTCTGCGGCGGCAGCGTCATCGACGGCGTCGGAACGAGTGCGCTGGCGCTTCTGTGCAGCTCTACGCTGATCGCGACGCGGCTCCTCACCGTCATCCTTGCCATGCTGCTGCTGTGGCTGTTGCTGCTCTTTTCCGCGGGTTGCGCCACCGCGGGAGCCGCGACGCGGCACCCCTGGACTGTTTTCGTCGCCAGCCTTGGCCGGTGGCGCAGCAAACGCTCCAGCTGCCGTTGAAGGCGTACTATTAGTAGCCGCCGCTGCTGTCGCGTCCTGAACAACACCACCCTCCTGTGTGCCAGCCACAGCCTCAACGCCTTGCTCCGCCTTGCTGGGTGATGCAGCCGCCGCAGCAGCCACGGCAGCGGCACTGTCTTTGATTTTGACAGCCATGGAACTGCCGTTGGTGTCTGCAGCAGCCTCTGCGGATGCAGCCCCAGCGCCGCCTCCTTTCGGCACTGATTTACGCAGGTCCGCGTCAGCACCGCCCCCGCCGCCGCCGCCGCTGCCCTTGGCCCGCTGAATCAACGGCGGGTTCCACATCACGAAACGCTTGGGTCCGTGCGGCGAGCCGTCTTCATCCACGAGCGTCACGCAGGGGACACCCAGCAGCGTCTGCGCGTGCGCCAGCGGGTTTGCGACCGTCGCCGTCGTCATCACGAACGTCGGGCTGCTGCCGTACGCAAGCGCACACAGCCGGCGCAGGCGCCGCAGGACCATGGCGGTGTGCGCGCCGAAGACGCCGCAGTACATGTGGCCCTCGTCGACCACCACGAGCTTGAGGTTGGCGAGCAGGCGGCCGAATTGGGCGTGGAAGGGGAGGACGCTGACGTGGAGCATGTCGGGGTTGGTGATGAGGATCTGGGCGCGCTGCCGGATCTCGCCGCGGTCGCACTGCGGGGTGTCGCCGTCGTAGACCTGCAGCGGCAGGCGGCAGGGGGGTACACGGTGAAGACAAGCAAGCCGCGAATATGATGCAGAGGAATCCGCGCATTGCGTACCGCCATGCAACAGTACGGGCAACAGGGTTGAGAGCCACTGACGGGCAAGGGATGCCGTGAGCAATTGTGTCCTGGAGCAACCATACTGAGATCGGGTTCGCCAGTTCCCCGCACCAACGTGCTTTGCACAGGTCACAAGGTTCTTGCGCACACTGCAGAGGCATGCGCTGCTGCACGTGTGCAGTGGGATCACACCACACAGCTCCCAACGGGAAGTAAATTACTTGAACACACAGCTCCCTCACCTCAATGACTGGAGCGTCTTCCGCGCCAAACGCCGCAGCGCACAGGTCCCTCATGGAGCGCAGCTGGTCCTGCGCCAGCGCCTTGGTTGGGAAGATATACACCGCGCACGCCTCCCGGTCGCGCGCCACCGCCTCTAACACCGGCACGTGGTAGCACAACGACTTGCCCGACGCGGTCGCCGTGCACACGGTGGTGTGCTCGCCCCTCAGCACGGCGTCGATGGCGCGGGCCTGGTGCGTGAAGGGCGTGGAGATGCCGAGGGAGGCGAGGGCGCGGATGGTGGGCGGGCTGAGGTGGGCCTCGGGGTGCGCCTGGCGGGCTGGCCGGGCCGGCACGTGCTCCACATGCTCCACCTGTTGCGCAAGCCACCCATGCAACAATCGCAACCGAATCACAACAGCGTATGTGGTCTCAGGACTTCATGGCAGCAAGCACACAACTCGAAAAAGGTCGGCAGCCGGTCAGCAGCAATTCAGCGTCACAGCTACACACGACTGGAAGGGCATGTGCGCATGGGACGAGTGAGCGAGGGTGCGGCCTAGGGTATGCTGAAGCTGAAGTACAGCGCAGGGGCCTTGAGTGGTTTCTCTTGTGTTCGTTCCCTGTGCTTCACCGTTTCAAACAACACGCAGGTGCTCATAAAGTGCTTGGCAGGCCATGCCCGAGGCAGTGCCCCTGTTCGACCCACCGAATTCCAAGTCTGAGCCAATCAGCCCAATCAAACACAACGGCCAGGCGGTTTCGGTCTAAGCATGGAACTTATGACTGCAAAAGTTGAGCGCACGCCCGCACCTGGCCACGGTACCATGCAAGCGTTTTCAGATGATGCAAGAATGCGATGGTGTCCAGCCGCTGAGCGCTGCGGCACCACAGCCCCTGGCGCGACAGCCCAATCGACAGCCCGACCCCAGGCGGCCCTGATGCCAATAGGTCAGCGTAACCGCCGCCGTCGCCACCGCCGCCGCCGCCTCGTCTGTGTTGGTAACCGCCGCAGCCCGCGGCGGCGGCGGCAGGACCCAGCATGGCGCTGTAGCCTGCCGCTGCCGCGGCAGTTAGGAAGCCACCGGCTCTAAAACCGCCTCCGGAACCTGTCGAAACCATGCCGGAGCCCACCCCAACGTCGAGGCCATCGCCGCAAGCGGCGGCAGGGGCGGTGGTAGCAGATGCGTGATTCGGGTTCATCCCAGCAGGTGTTACGCCGCGCATGGCACGCTGCGCCTGAACCAGGCGCACCGCAGCTGATTGGACCATCGCCATGGTAATCTGCTCCAACGGGAACGCCGGATGCCATGCACGCTCAGCGAGGGGATCCCATGCTGCGAGACCTGAACCTGCCGCCGCAGCGACAGTGGCAAGATGGCTTGCAGGTGGAACCTTTGACGTTGCTGGTTTCGGAGCAGGTCCACCCTCAAGATTGAGACCAGCGATGAAGTCCGCATGCAGGACCTCAATGAGTTGCACAAGGCTGCGGCGAAACGCCGCGATGCGCCGGCCAGGCGGGTTGCGGCACATTCGTACCGCCTCAATTAACTCCACCCCTGCACCGCGTGCTGCACGATAGCTAGGATGGCCACGTCTGGCAGCAGAGTCACCACCAGCACCAGCAGCGGGGCTGGTTGCAGCGCCACTCGCACTGCCATGTACGTTTGCAGGTGCAGCAAGGCAGCGAGCGGGCCGGCCGGGAGGCTCCACCAAGGCTGCAGGCATCGTCCGCTGAGCGCCTGCTGCAAGCAGCTCGTCCCACGCCTCATTCTTGCCAAGCTCGCCTTCGCCCTCCTCCTCCTCCTCCCCATCTTCGGCCATACACACATGGCCAGCTCTGCCGTTGCGCGCTGCTGACGCCACGCCAGGCTGATCTGCAGGGTCTAGGCCTGCGCTGCAGGTGCCACTTGCAACGCAATGGCCACTGGCAGGTGCACGCTTGATGTGTGCATGCCCGCGGTGAGGCGTGTGCTCGGCAGCGGCGGCGGCGGCAGCGGCGGCGGCATCCGGGGCACCAGCCGGGAGCGCCACCGTCACGAGGTGCGCCAGGCAGGCGAAACGCCTGCGGTGCATGACAGTCCAAACCGCATCCCGGGCTTCACACCGCAGGCCTCACTAGTTACAAACCACAACAATGCCAATACAGCGGCAGCTTTTGCGGTTCTGCCCTGCTGAGCATCAAGCAACGTTTCTTCAACCCCTACAGGTACTTACTTGCCAGGATCAACCAGCTCAATGATGACCTCCTCAGCGCCTTCGTCATCCTCCTCCCCATTACCATCCCCATCCCCACGACCATCGCCCCTGCTATCCCCGTTCCCCTCCGCTGTCGCAGCCCCCTTCAAAGCGCTGCCATCGGCAGCCAGCGCCTCCGCCGCTCGCTGATTAAGCACACCCTCGAACGTGTCTGGCGTGTAGTTGAGGCTGGGGTGCGCCTCGAAGGGGTCGCGGCGCCGCAGCGCGATCAGGTGCGGCGCGAGCGTGGCACACGTGAACACGTCGCGGCGGCGCACGTTGAGAGCAGGGAGCGCGTCGCGCACGCCGCAGTTCTGCCAGGTCATCTGGAATCAGGACGTGGGGGGGGCGTGACGAACGAGGAGCGGCAAGGACGCCGATAAGGGGCAAGTAGCTAGGGTTGGTGAAGCATCAGCGGTGCATGTGCGATGCATGTAGTAACACCCTGTGTTGTTTTCATGTTTTGCCTCACACATGTTTGCGGTACACCATGTGCAGAGTGCGTCGTATCTCCTGACTCTGGCCTGTTACCAAGACCTAACATCGAATCACCTAAAGTGCAACACCCGGACATGTGACATCGGGTAGCGCTTGCGCCTCATTCCTCATCCAGAGGGGAGTGTTGGTGGCCTGGACTAGAAACAAGATACTGGTACACGGGAAGCACTGCAAGCATGTTGGCCATCCGACACCGCCTGCTGCCACACATGTGATGCAGCTCATGGAAATCCCTGCATACCCCTCGCAACCCCCCATCCACCCCGTACTAGCTCTCGCGTACTGACATGCACCGAGCGCGGCTGCAGGAAGGTGAACATCACGTTGAGGTGCTCCACGATAGCCAGCAGGCGCTGCAGCACCGGCGGCAGCGGCAGCAGCGCACGCGCCCTCGCCGCCGCCACCTCCCCAGGCCCAAACACGACGGGGGCGTTCGGCCTCTGACCCCCCGGCCAGAGCGCAGGCATGCCATCTACTGCTGCCGCCGCTGCTGCTACCGCCTCTGCAACTGGGTCTGGTTGAGGACCGCGGCCGTGTTGTGGTGGCAGAGGCAGCTCCCCGTCCGCTCCAACGTGCAAGCGCAGCTCCTGGATGTGCCGACCCACATCAGGCGGTACGCCGTCGGATGCTACGCCCAAGGCCGAGAGCGGGGGATCAACGAGCACAGGCGGGACCGCAGCAAGAGGCCCCACAGCACTCCGCAGCGCAGTCAGCGCAGCCACGTCAATAGGATGCATGTATTGCTGGCCGGCCACTGGGACAGGGCATGCGTCGGCTTCGTGCGCAGCAGAGGTCGATGACAAGGCTCCCCCTTGGGGGGGTGCGAGTGTGATGGAAGGGCCGGGATCCTGAGCAAATCCTCCAGATGAGGAGTGGGCCCCGATAAAGCGGTGAGGCAAAGTGGCGACGGGCTCGTCACAGCTGCCATGTTTGGCAGGACCCGCCAGCCATTCCATCCCAAGGCCATCGAGACCATCACGGATGGCTGGCGCAGGCGAGCTGTGTGAATGCAACGAGCTGCGCGGCCCCGGATCCTGCTGCTGCTCGTGTGGCGGCCCCGCCTCACGGCCGGCCTGAGGGTCGCCGCATTGGCCCTCCTGCGGCGTACCGTCCTCCTGCCGCATACCCTGCGCTTTCATGTCACGCTGCCGCTCATCCTGCTGATCGTCCTGCTGCTTCAGCAGCCGCCGAGACCTGCGGGGGCTGACTGCCTCAGCGTCTGCACCTCCGGCACCTGTTTTTCTGCCTCGCTGCTTCGATATGCCACTTGGCTTTGGTGTAGACACCACCACCGCTGCTGGTGGCGCCGCAGGCGGCTCACACCGAACGCTCCTACAGTCAGCGCCGCCGGCCAACACACACGGTGCGTCACTGCTTGCAGCCTGTTTGCCCAGGTCATGTGCAGCAGGGGCTTGCATTGAGCCGCCTCGGCCGAGCACCTCCTCACACCTGCCGTCGGGGGCCTGCTGCGAGCGCGATGCGGCCGGTATGGGGCCCGGTGCTGCAAGGGCGCAACCTGCTCCAAGGTCGGCGCTTGGTGCGACAGCACCTGGCTCTGCACCTGAGGGCGCATGTGGTGCAGGCGGATGCGTTTCGAGGCGGGCCTCGGCCTCGCCATGCGTGAAGTGAAGCGGGGGTGCTGTAGGAGGTGCGGGAGCGCAACCACTGGCACGCAGCAGAGCCTCTGCGCTGCCTTGTGAGTGACCCACTGGTTTAGGTGCAAGGCCTTCCACGGCCGCGTCAGGCCGTTCATTGACATCAAAGCCTAGCCGGCGACGCTTGGGCGGAGGTCCCTCAATTGCTGCACCAGCCCCACCACGCGGTGGGTCAGCACTCGACACGCCAGCCGTCTGCTGCGCAAGGACGCTTGCAGGCAGTGCTTGTGTGCTGGACGGCTGCGCAGTGTGGGTGATGGGCGCTGAGGTTTGAGGTTGGCTCAGCACCGAGGGGAGGGCGTGAGTGGGTGCAGCTTGGGGCTTGATGGGCGAAGGGAAAGGGCGTGAAAGGTAGCCTGGAAGGAGCGTGTCGAGCTCGCCGCCCCTTGGCTGCATACGAGGAGGCGAGCCTGGCAGCAAAGGCGCCTGAGCTGCGGCTTGTGCGCTGCCCTGTCCGCCGCTGCTGCTTGCGCGTTTAGCGCCATCATTCGAGCGTCGCGGGGCTGAAGTCAATCGGGTTGGGAGCGCCACCTGCAGGTAGTGTACGCGTTGGCCAGAACAAGAAGAACAAAACCATATTCAACCTGTAACTACCAGCAAATGAACATAGGTCGCGTTTCAGCAGGTAAGTGGCACTCACGATGAACTGGCCAGGCTGAAGCCCCAACGTCCCAACAAGAGTAGCGTCCTTCAAGGCCTTGCCATTCAACATCAGCTTGCACTGCGTGTTGATATGAGCCCGGATTGCACCGACGTTGTCAGTCGGCGCTAAGTCGAGCACCAGCGACGCGCCTGCTGCTAGCGTGCGCACCGTCACCTTCATCGCAGCCCGTGGGGGTGAGCACGGCCCGTGTGATGAAGAGCAGCTGCTAAATCATGGGCGGAAGGACAATGAAGATCGAAGCTTGTAGGACAGAGATTGTGAAGCATGCGAAAGCCGCAAGCACAGCACGCGCAGCATGTGGACACAGCATCGACGCGTTTGATGGCATCCTCACACGGCCACCATGCCCTGCTTCACGCCTGCACATTCCATAAGGCTTACTCACGCTCATGCATCTTGGCCCCTGCCTGTTTCTTCCAACGTGTCTTGAATGATTGGACGCCATGTGGGCGGTGTGCCCACTCAGGCCAGTCGGAGACGCGCGGGAGGCGTGTGTGGTGCTCAGCGCGGCACACAAACCACAGCCACAACTACACAAGATCCACAAGCAAGAAGCAGCACCAGTGCCACCACCACGAGCTACTCTCTTGTGCAGCAGGTGGTTGACGGGAGGGCAGTGACGGTGTTTGGGAATGGTGCCGTGGTGCAACGGAGTGCGTCAAGCGTTTCGCTGGACGACCAGCCTGGGACAGAAGCAGTGGCTGAGTTCAGTCAAAGCCCGGTAGATAGGCTCAAGCGCTCGGTCAGCTCGTTATTCCTTCCTGAAGGTTATCCCGCTACGGTGAGTGTTTGCACCTACCACGGTCATGCGTGTTGCTTCACACCCCTGCACTGCCTTGTTGTCATATGGCTGCGTACTTGTGCTCATGAAGGTCGGTTTCAACTCGTCATGACCCAGGTGACAGCTGACTATCTTCCATACCAATTGTGGACGGTGCCCACGCACATCACCGGCAGCATCTCGCACAGCCTGACCACTTCGAGCTTGCTGCAAGCGGTGGGCATCAGCGCAGGCCCTGCAGCCACAACGGCTGCTTCAGCTGCCATCAAATGGATTCTAAAGGTAACTGGGCTCTTCTGGTCCCCTCCCATCGCGCTACTCGTGGTTGCGGAGCACAGCTCAATTGCTGCAGCCAGTCCGGACTGCCCAACCACGTGTGTAGGACTCTCAGGGGGTACCTGAAGTGCACATGTAGCTCGCCGCCTTGCAGACAGCTCTGCCAAGCGCTTCATTCTCCGGTGACAGCTTGCAAGGCTCACACCCTTCGTTGCGCATCGTTTGGCCTGTGACCTGGCTGTGGCTGCAGGACGGTATAGGCTCTGCGGGTCGCTTCATAGTTGGGGGCCGGCTGGGTACTGAGTTTGATGACGACCCGCGGCGCTGGAGGATGCTCGCGGAGGGTCTTTCGACTGTTGGTCTGGCGCTGCAGGTGGCGACGTCGCTTTACCCTCAGCACTTCCTAGGTATGTCGGCTGGCACAGGACCTGCTGGTCCACTCATGTGACGTCCACAACTGTGCAAGTGCCTGTGCATGCATGCGAGCGCACGTGCGTGCGTGATTGAGGGTTGGCGTGTGTCACATTCTTGCGTTATTGATTAATGACATTAGTTTTGGTCCTGCATGGCCACCCTGCACTTGCCAGTTGATGCTTTCTATACTTCCATCACGCGGCTGAGTATCAGCATGCTTCTGCACCCTGCAAGCAGCGTGTGCACATGGCATGTGCTGGTTGCCCCCGGAGGGGGGCTGAACCCTCTCCACCCACACATGCACACACTTGCATTCCACGCACCCCAAGCTATGTGGGCACCCACCTGACCTGGGCAAGCATAAACGCATGTGTATGTTGCTTCCACTGAAACGCACACATGTCACCCCAGTCCCTCGCCCCTGTCAGGTGGGTGCCGTGGCCGAGCCTCCAGTTGTCCTCTCCAGCCGATACCAACTGCCTTCATGCTGCCTTTACTGCCTCCCGATGTACGACATGTACTGCCTGTACTGCCATGGCCCATGCAGTGCTTGCTGGTCTGGGTAACTTCTCCATCGCCCTGGGCAAGGGCGTGGGCAAGCCGGTGTTCCGGGTCATACAGACACACTTCTCCATTGGCAACAACATCGGGGCTGTGGCGGCCAAGGAGGAGGTAAGCAGCCGGCACAAAGCAGGTGCCAAGTCACAACGCGGCGTTTGTCCCATGCGTGGGCTCCGCTCATGTGCGAAACCCGCAACAGCAATGCTAAGTATGCTATTGACCTCGTTTGTGCCTTGTTCCTGATACATGCACGCTTAGTAGCAGACAATTGTAACATGCGGACATTGGCAAGCACAGCTGGCCATACGAGCTTCCAGTAGGGAAGCTTGAACGTGCATCAGGGTTACTGTCCACGCAAATGGCGTTCCTTGACTGGTGCAAAATGCTGGGCTGCCACCAGGTGTGGGAGGTTGTGGCGAACATGACGGGCTATGCGGCCAGCGTCGCGGTGCTCCAGACGCTGGATCATGCAGGTGCGGGCCTGTCTTGCCGCATCCGCCCCGCCCCATCAACACGCCAATGCTACAGAATATACGGTCACTCGGGCAGGCAGTGCGCGCCTGTGCAATTGTGTGAGCTCATCCAGTACCGGTTCTGGTAGTAACGCCTGGATGTGATCAGCTGTGGATTCCACAGGGTAGTCAGCCGCCAAGGCCCGAACTGGGGATTTCAGCGTGATAAATCGTTGACCCCATTAGCGTACACATGCCGCCTAAGCTTGCAACTGGGCTATTCAGTGCTTCAGCCTTGTGTGGCACGCCCTCTCCAGTCCCCCTGCGTGTTTGATTGTTTGCTCGTTGCTTTGTTTGCTGCCAATCTGCCATGGTGCGGGGCGGGCGCAGGCAGCTGGACCGACATCATCGCGGTGTGGGCGGCCATCCAGGGCGCGCACGTGCTGCTGCGATACCGCGCCCTCAAGCAGCTGTGCTTCCCCACGCTCTCGCACAAGCGCCTCTGCATGCTCTCCTCAGCACACGTCGCCGCCATTTCATCTTCCGCTGCTGCCGCCGCCACGGCCGCCGCACCGCCCCTGCCGGCTGGAGCCAGCAGCAGCACAAACGGGAATGGCAGTACAGGGCATGTGGACGATGCAGCTGCCCTGGGACAGCCTGTAGCTTCCACTAGCACCAGCAGCGCGGTCAGGCCAGTGACGTTAATATCGCTGCCTTCAGTGGAAGACATTAACCGAAATGAGCCGTTACTGGCTCTTCCGGAGAGAATGTCGCCCTGCGTGCACGTTGGATGCAGCTTAGAGGAAGCATTCGGGGCCGCCGGGGGAGCGCTGCCGCCGCAGGACGTACTGCAGGCGTGGCTGGACCTGTACCGCGACGAGCAGTACGTACTAGTGTGGCGGGACGGCGCGGCGTATGTCGTGCTGCATGAAGGATACACGCCGCGTGCGGTGCATCGGGCGTTTTGGCAGGCCGCCTGGCTGCAGCAGCGTCAGCCCATGCTGGCTCAGCAGCACACGCCGTCCGCGTCATCATCCTCGTCATCCCCGTTGTCAGCTACGCCGGTGTCAGGCGCGTCTCACATAGCGCCGCCGCCGCCGCCGCCGTTGTTGCGGGAGAGCTTGAGCGCGCTCGCGGATCAGTTTGACGCGTTTGAGGAGTGCTTGGTGGCCGGAGGGTGGCGGATGCAGTACCTCCAGATCAAAACAGGGCGTGCACGCTTGCGCGTCGTTGCGATCTGAACGCGGCATAGTTGCAGGCGCAGGCAGAAAGTATAAGCTGTTTGACATGTTGATCCCCAGGGCTGCACAGTGCACACCACGATGAACGAACGTTACTTGAGCTCAACCGGTGGTGGTTTGCTTTGTGCACCGCCATATGAATGTGGTCATGTTACATCAGGAGCGTGTCGGCTACACGGCCCATGCTCCCCCCACATGGGGACCAGGCGAGCAGAAGAGGTTCACCGCCATATCCCCTGCATCATCCCCTGCATCACTGTCACTACACTCATGCATGCATGCATGATCCTGCATTGTGGTGCATCCCTAATGGCTGGTGGTAGGGGCACGTCCTGCAGTTTTGGCATCGCCATCGCCATTGCCGCCGCGCGCCTGTACATGCAGCATCTTTCTTGTTAAGTGCAACGGGAGGTGAGCTGACCTGTACAGCGACAGTGCAGGCTGTGCGCAGCCGATGTGTTTGCTGGCCTTCTGCCCATGGCGTTGCGTGCGATTTGTCCGACTCGTGTCGTGCATGCGGGAATGCCTGCATGTGGCGTTGCAACAGTTTTGTACGTATGCTCACATGGTCAGGGCATGCCAAGCATGCTGCTTTGACGCTACGGTTGTGTCCCATGCTTGATGTGAGCTGTGACTGGGAGTGGGTGTCTTGTGACTGGGATTGGTGTGTTGGGATACCGTAGTGTGACTGGGACTGAGAATGTTGTGCTACATACCGTACCGTATCCAGTGAACCTTGGTATCTACATGTGACATATCGAGTTGCATATCGAGTGAATTTTGGGCCATGTGAGTGTGTCCTTTAAGGGTGGCTGGCGTTCACAGCGCGAGCGCCGAGCGGCGCGCGCTGATGTCCCAAGCGCGGCATGCGCCAGTGGCGGGGGACGCAGAGCGAGCGGTCGTTTTGACCGCTTGGCATCAGCAACTATTGGTTTTCATTCTTGGAGCCGCCACACATGACGTCCATTGTGTGGTCGGCTGATGCCAGTAGTGTATCATACGATTCATGTTTCCCTTTGACCGCAGTCAACTGTATTTTGGCTGGCTGGGCGCTTGTGTGACTCACTGCAGGCTAGCTGTGGAGGCTAGCTGAATTTTGATCATGCTGGCTTTGAACCTCCTGTTGCCCCTACCAAGCGGGTGGCAAGCTCGCTCCTGACCACGCACCCGCCTCACGGACCCAAACCTCAACCCCGCAAACTCTGGTTTGGCCATGAATACGTTACAGGAATACCTTATCAATGAAAGATGATGGGGTTACGTGATTCCGCACTGTGGCACGCAACTTCGACAGCACACACTGCATACGAGCAGTATACACACAACCTTTATGCGTTCATGCAGAAGTGCAGATGCATGCACACACGGCATCCAGCCACACGGCGTTGCACCTTCATCAACACGCACACCGTGAGCAAACCAGCAGGGAAGGGCACCTGCGACGTTGCGCATCGCTGACATGGTCGGTATGAATAACCGCAGCAGGAGAGCACTGCACAAGGAAAAGGCCGCATGACAGGCAGTTGCAAAAGCAAATGCCTGGCATCGCAGCATCGCCAGGAACGCGTACCACAGGTACAACCCACTCAAGGCGCGCTGAAAGAGACGCTCACCGCAGCACAGTTGTGTGTGACAGTTTGTGTTGTGGAGCCAAAGGCAAGCAGCGTCGGTGGCGGCCAAGATGCCATAACGAGGCAAAACCGCCTATCGCCATCTCGGGCACCACCGCATAAACGTGGTTAGCTGATGCATGTCCAGGGTGCTGCATTCGAGGAATGGAATCTGCAGCGCATGCTGTGGTGGCCTTCATCGTCAACCGCAGCACAGCGCAGGCACGTGAGAGGTACCGTACATACGATACGGTACAGCCAGCGTACGCAGCACGCCCTACACCAACAACACTGTCAGTCAAGGACGCAGGCGCAAATCAAATGGAGGCAGCGCAAGAGACACTACAATCTGAGACAATACAAAACCATGCAGGCTGACGGGCCGATCCCTGCCAGGATGCATGGCGGGATGATCTCAGGGCTGTGCGAGACCAGCACGCAGAGCGCATGCCGGTGTGTGCGCACGCGTCACCCACGCTCCAAGGTAGCACGTCAGGGCGCGCCACGCCAAGGCCCGATACCCTTTGCAGTACCCTGCACACTCACGCGCCACCGATCTCGATCAAACCAGCATCGCCTGGAGCTGACGTGGTCAGCACGGGACCATCATGAGAGACATTGCGAGTGCAGCGGGGTGCCTAGCCATGAGCTGATGCGCAGGTGTACGC
Source organism: Chlamydomonas asymmetrica (assembly GCA_001662385.1). Taxonomy (NCBI): domain Eukaryota; kingdom Viridiplantae; phylum Chlorophyta; class Chlorophyceae; order Chlamydomonadales; family Chlamydomonadaceae; genus Chlamydomonas; species Chlamydomonas asymmetrica. The sequence continues at coordinate 90,000 of BDDA01000046.1, forward strand.
GATTGCAATGCAGTGCGCTATATGCACACATCAGCGCCAGCGCATCCCCATCATGCATGCACCACATGTCGAGCCCTGGGGCGTGTAGTGTGGTGTGGTGTGGTACGTTGGTACAGAGCAGGAAGCAAGGTGGGGAAGAAGAATCGAGGCTGGGTGGCACGGTCAGCCCAACACATGCCTGGCAAACAAATAGCGGCGCATGTGGCAGGGCAATGCTTGCAGGGCGCCCGTTGCTGCATCATTGCTGTCACACACGCACAGCCAGGACCATCGTGCAGTGAGATACAGCCAGCTGAACGCTCGCGCTATGTGGAAACTGTGCCCACTGTGTTGGCATCGTCCACCCACATTCATGGCACACTACACTCGCCAGCATCTGCATGCGGGGGAAGGAGACACTAGCAGGTGGCAACGAATTGGCAGCGCCCGGCGCTGCAGCCACGCTGTGCAATGGGCAAACGACTGGCCGGCGGCAGCGCGCTGCAAAGCTCGGTCCCAAGCGGTAATTGAACCACCGTCAAATGGCGCGGCACGGGAGCGTGCCCACCCAAACTATCAGAAACTAGGGCGCCTCACCAGGCCGGAGCCAGCTCGGGGAAAGGGCTGCACAGTAAGTCAGGAACACCCTGAAATGCGACGGGGGGAGGTTTGGACATGCAGTGCAAGAAGGGATTGGCGAGGACTGCCAGTTGAGCGCGTTGAGCTAGTCGAGGCGGCGGAGGGTGCAGGCTAGGCGGCGCAGGATAAGGGGTGCAGTCAGCCGCTCGGGCCACGACAGGCTAGCCATGCAACCCAGAGCACAGGGCACACCGGCTGTCGGTGCTGCTACCGGCCGTTTTTGGGCCGTAAGCAGGGCTGCCTGCAAGGTCACCCCATCCCGCGAGCACCCGTGGAGTTTGGCAGAATGCTGTGCAGCTTCCGTCCAGCTTCCGTCCAGCTCCTCATGGCTGCGCCCCGGCGCCCTGGTGTCACCTGGCGTTGACGGGCACCGCGGGCGCCTTGCCGCGCAGGATCATCTGCTGCGCGATCTTTTCGTGCAGCGAGGTGGAGATGTTCTCGTATGTCCTGGGCAGCGCACGCCACTGCGCCTGCACGCGCGACTTGATCGTGTCAAAGTCGTCCCATACACCCTCCAATACACCCTTGTCGTACACCACCTGCAAGCACGTTGCGTCGTGCGTAATCGATTGATTTTACACCAATTGGCCGATCAGGCCATTCATGGGTGAGTTTGTGTGACCTGCGTCGTGCATGAAATATGTGGGAGATAGGTACCGTATTGCAGGGAGGGAGATACAGCCAGAGACTGAGCCCACCACCAAGCAAGCCACCACAGTCTTGACTCGATGTGTGTGTGAATGTCAATGCAGGATGGCGTGTGGGCTGCCGCGATGGAGCCATCCAATCGGAGCTGAGCGCTGCAGCTGGCAGCAAGGTGATGCACTACAAATATACGATGCATCACGTTCCAGACCGCATGTGCTTAGAGCAACCGCCCAAATGATGCATCGAGTCCGTTGCTCATCTGCCAGGAACATTAACCCAGTTGGCCACCGCATGACGTGAGGTTTCCACAACGTTGATGTCTGTGCAGAACCGTGCGTGATCGTGCAGAGGTGCATGTGGGGTGATCCTGGGTCTCTGTTGCAGGCATGTTGGCTGAACACCCTCAAGAGGTGATTCACATATGGATCGAATCAAGATGGTATTGCATTCCCCAGGTGGGTGGATCAGGGGTGTTGAGATAAGGGTGGCGCCGATCCTGGATCGGCTCTGCTTGGGGTGCATCCAGGGTGACCGTATGTGAACCACCCCTGAGCTCCTTACCTTGAGCAGGTTCTCCTCCGGCGTGACCTCCCCAGAGTCCGCTGGGAACACCATGGGCACACCGTCCACACGCTTCACCGCCAGAATGCCTGTACAGACACAAAAACGGGCAGCAGTGCACGCGCCGGGATGGCCACATACGTTTGCAGAGGCATCGCACACTCATACGTAAATGGGAGCATCGCAACCGCAACATGCATGCAAAATGGACGCATTGCACGCATTCAGGGGGAGGCACAAAAACAAACATGCGGTGACCAACAATGTACACATCGCCCAAAGGCATTGTTGCATGCAACTACAGGGGGTCCAGGGTGGGGCATGCAGGGATGGATGCGTGCCAGGCACAAGCAGTCATTGTTAAGGAAGGTTATGGTGGAGGGACCAGTTAGAGTGCTGAGCTGGCCTGCTGGTCCGGTGACCAACCCAGGGCTGTGCGTGTGTGTATACGGCCGCATGCTGCCGATTCCCTCACGGGCTTACAACCCGCGGCGGGAAAGCTGCAATGCTTCAAGGCTAAATAAGGCCATGGAGCTGTCAAGGTGTGCGTAGACGCTTGCCCTGCCTGCTTCGTTTTGCCGCTGGAAATGGCAACAGGTGAAGACGACTCAGTCACGCATGCAATCGTGGGCACCAGCCGTGGCATACCAACAACGCGCACCACACGATGCAGCCGAAGCGAAAGACTACCGTATGGTAAAAGCAAAGACCCGCATGCGTGAAGCGCCTACACAAGGCACCCACCTGGCAGCGAGAACTTCCCCGTGTCGGTCTGCGGCTGCTTCATAATGTCCGACTTGGCGCCGTCCGCGTACACGATGTGGTTGAGCTTGGTGGCGAAGGACATGGTGTCGCGGTTGACCTTCTGCAGCAGCCCGCCGCCCATGCCATACGCCACGTTCTCCGCGGCGTAGCCCGCGTCCTTGATGGCCTGCGCGACAACAGACCGAGAGCAGCGCGAGCACACAGGGCCCGGCCGCAAATGAGTAAATGACGATTGTGTGCCACACGACGTGTGTCAATATCGGTCCTGTACGGCTGTAAACCCTGCGGGCCCTGGCGCATTTTGGCTGCAAGCATGTCGCGGTTTCAATGACAAGTGAAGTACAAGTCTGGTAACACAGTTGCCTGTTTCATCGGCTGTGTACGGGTATTGCCTGTAGTGTGCATCGCCTGTGTTTCGTTTTGCAGGGTGGCCTCGCTCCCCGCGACTGCATCAGCCAACGTCTGGCGGCTCGGAGCGCGTCTGTGTGCCATGCGAGGAAGGCTTGACAGTCCATTATCCAGGCCGCACACCACAACAAGGTGTGACGAGCGCGTGAGTTGAGCCTGCGCTTACGTGCGTGATCTTGGTCATGGTGGAGAGGTCGATGCCGTCGCCCTGGATGACGCCGCAGCCGCGGATCACCTTGAACCCCTTCTTGTTCACGTCGTGGCCAAACACCTTGTCCGCCGCCCTCAGCGCCTGCATGCATGCACCATACCAGCACACCCGAGGGTAGGAGGTTTACTTGCTGTGCAAGCGCGAATGTTTTGAGAAGAGCAGCAGCACAACCCCCTTCCCTCCTGCTTGGCCAGCTGCAATCTGTTCAGCCGTTTGCCACATCAAACAGATGAAGACAGCCTGGTTCGATCTGGGTCACTAGTGCGTACTGCTAGCTGTATGCAAGGGACATGCAAGGGGCAGGCTCGAATGCGATCTGGGTCACCACGGGCATTGGGCTAAACGACCCCAGCTGCGCTGGGAGGCTTTAACGAGGTGTGTCATCCAGCTGCGATGGTTTGAGGGCCCATGTGGGCAGCAAAGCGCAGTTCATGACGCACTGACCCACCCTTGGGCGTCACATGAACTGTGTGGCCCATCTGGGTCCGAAGCTGACTCATGCAGGCTACTCTCCCATCTGGGTCACCCAAAACCGTGTGACCGTGTGACCCAGCACCCACCATGAGCACGGCTTCCGTTGGGTCGCCCGAGTCCGGCCGTAGCACCATGTAGCCTCCGCGGCCCACCTTCTTGGCAGCTACCGTGGGCAGCACCTCAAAGAGCGCCTTGGCATAGTCGTAGCTGTCCATCACAATCGCGTATATCCCGCTGCCAAAGTTATCGATCATGTTCTCGATCGCAGCCTGCTCGGTCGGCCACGACGTCATCACGCTGTGTTCTGTTGCGGGAATGCTCTGGCCCACCGGCTTGCCGTTGTTGAGCATGAACTGCAGGCAAACAGTAACACCGCAGGAGCTCATGTTTCGAGGCCTGCATGCGATCGCATGCCTCAACTGAGGCTTGAATCCCGCTTGAGTTCCTGTTCAGCATCATGCAAGCGCGGTCCTGAACAGGAATGCATGCAACACATGGTGCTACATGAATTCAACATGAATACATGATGCGTAGCCTTCCTAACATGGGCTTGTCCATTCCACAAGACCAAGCGTGTGCCCCGCATGGATGCTAATGCTGCTCCCATCCGCTGTGTGAGTGAAGGCCGCCGCAGCCTGCCAGCCCGCACAGGCGGCGACCCGCTGCTCGCTTCTTGCCTGCGCATAGAAGGAGGCGGACATAGTGTCTGACCCGGTGAAGCTGAGCAAGTGGGCACAGCCGCCGATGATTGACTGCTCCACAGAGGTGCAGCCGCGGAAGCCAAAGTCCTGGAGGCGGCCTTCAATCAGCGGGCTGGTCAGGCCTTGGTCGCTCGTGTCCTCAAACGACTGCTCCACGACGTCCCGCGCTCTGCGGCTGAGCGTTGCTACCGTCGTGGGGTACCAAATCATGGTCAAGAGCGTCTCCAGGAACGTGCACAGCGGCGCGTACTCGCCGTCTGCAGTGATCTGCGGCGGGCAAACGCGCCGTGCGACATACACGCGTTGAGCTGGGGACCCCAGCGCTTCCGTGTCGCAGAAGTTGCGCTGCACCTGTGCCAGACACTAATTTATGCTTGACCACCAGCACACCAAACAGTACAAAAAGGCTGGCAGACTGACCTGGTACATGGGGATGCGCGCGTTGACGCATGTGCCTTCGGGAATAGCCTCGATTTTCACAGGAAAGTGCCCGTTGTTCTCACGGACGAACTTCTCGAAAATTGCCCGTGGAAAAGGAAACTTAGTGTAGCCTGGGGCCATATGCGTTGCGTAGAACGCGTCTGCGAGGTCCACGTCCCTCATCGTCCAGGGCTTTGCGATGTAATTCTCAATCAGATAACGGATGCCATACACCACCATACGGGTGTCTGTCTTGTCCTTGTTGTAGCCTTGCCGGAACTCCCCATATGCCACCATTTTCTGTGCTTTTGGGTACTGTTCGCCCCACCCCACATATACAGGTGCACAAGAACGTGAAGTTAGGCCGTGTCGGGTACGAAGCTCTAGTCACTCAGGCACACACAAAACCAACAGTTGTGATGCCTATCAGGCAAGAAAGCCACTGAGCAAGGCGTGTGATGACGTCCGCCCAGCCGACACATGCTGACCCTAACAGGGGCGTGGCAAAGCAGGGCTTCCCAGCAACAGCACTCAAATCAGGCTCAATAGCACAGACCAGATGCACTCAATCAACTAAAGGCAAGCTGTCCAGTCGCATGACAAGCATGATGCAGGCAAAGCCACCGCGAAGGGCGCCTGCCTAGCATCGTCAAGACAGCTTCTGAAACCTCCAATGGAATAGCTTTTCCGGGTGCATACCTGCAGGTAGTGCGTTGCTTTGTAACTGTCCGTCAGCACGCTGATCGGCACGCCAGGGAAAATGCCTGACGTGGATAGTGCCGACATGTATCCTCTCACAATCAAACTCCTGCACCCTACTCGTTGCAAACGTGGCACAAGGACTGTCGGAGTAGCACAGCCCGCAACACGAGTTTGTCCAGCCGCTCGCATGCTGTAGTTTGCCAGCGGCTGAAACCCGCTCAATGCGCCCTGCTGTAGTTTGCCAGCTTTGAATGTCACTGAAGCAAGTAGAACAACTCAGCTGCGAGTATTATACAGGTCGGCAGACGCCTGGGAAGGAGAAACACAGAAATGTTTGTAACAGGGTATGAGCAAGCGCGGAGGATTGAGGTGGAGGTTAGAGCGGTCTTGCAAGAGTGCTAGCCAGTATGTATATCAGCCTGAGAATGAGGATGGGTATCCCGTCAACCAACTGGTTGGGTGCGACTGCGGACTGGGTACTGATTGGCGTACCGCATTTGTACGTTTCTGATGGTCCAGGACCCTAGTACTAGTAAGCACAAGAACTTACAGCCCATTCTGTCATCATACATGACGTGTTGCAATACCAAGTTACGGTTCAACGCACACGCTGCAATCAAGGCACTATTGTTTGCACTTGACCCGGCTGCGTCAAGCCAAGAGCCCTGACTTGTGAGCTGCAGGGAAAACGTTTACGTGAACCACTTACATTCCATCTTTATATGCAATGGCGTTCGGTTTGGTGACCGCCATCTGACATCAGCTTGCGCACCTGGATGTTGCAACACACACTGTCACCACACACTAGCAGCAACCCTTGCTGACGCTACCCCCATAGGGCTGTGGCACACTGACTTAAAGAGACACACATGTCAAGTGCAAGAGGTCTGGTGGCGTTTACTGGAAGCACACGTTTTGCACGGTGAGGTGTGAGCTGGCTGGTTTGCTTCAGTCTGACGAGCATGCAGACTATTGCAGAGGTTGGACGAGGATGGAGAGGTAGTGTGTATGCGCAGAAAGTCAGCCACAATAACAACCGCGCACACACACAACCACGGCGCCTCAGCGTGCGCTCGTGCAAGCAGGCCCACATGCCTGCGGGCATCCTGCATGGTGTGCATGCTCTTACGTGGGAAGGGCACTTGTAACAAGAACGCAGGCAAGGCTCAGTAGCGAGTCTTGCACAACCCTGTGATCAACATATGCCTACCGTGTGGCGGCAATTGTGCGGAGCAACGCAAGCTGTAACTGTGCAGGGCAACTTGCGACGCACAGTCACGTGCCCTAGTGCGCCCTGCTGGCCCTTGACGCACCAGGGTTGCGTCTGGGATGCAGCAGGCGGTGGAGGTGTGCAGCAAGCCTCTACGCATGTAAGTGCTGGGCCAGCAGGCATGCGAATACAGGGATCGGCACCGGCCATACCTACCTGCCGCAATCCAATACTAACCCCTCCGCGTCATATACCCCATGTGGGTCAACGGCAGGCACACAGCCAACGCATGAGCGAGTGCCTTGAGTGCTGATTACACTTCGTGCCAGCCACCAGGTTGGGTCTGCGTTCTACAAGTAGTTATTGTCGTTTACACTCGGCCGGCTAGCTAGAGGCCCAAGCCCAAGGTCACCCCTCAAGAGGGGTTCAGAGAAGGCAGTATGCATGGGAGGTGGACGTGGAGGGGAGGGGAGGGGAGGGGAGATGGGAGGGGAGGGCAGGGAAGGGGAGAGGGGAGGGGGGAGGGAAGGGGAGGGGAGTAGTAGTCCCTCCCTGCTACTACTACTACTGGGACGGAGCTGCACCGCTACCGGAAATCTACCGGACTTCTGTCGACCACGCCCATGCGGCCAGCGCGAGCCGCAGCGTACGCTTCAGGTGTAGCAACGCGAACCTGAACCCAGCTTAGCCTGCATCTACGCCCATGTGTGCCCCCTGGAGTGACGTGTGTGTGCGGTCGACTCCAGGGCGGCCAGAAGATCAACGCTGTGCCTGATCTCCTCACACCTACAACATGCGTGACCACCTGTGACGCAGTACATGCAAAGGCATACGCCAATACGTGCAAACATGGCCCCCTTGACCACACGTCCTGCTGCATGCGTGATTGCGTGTGCACTACACACGCATGCATACATGCATGCATGCATCTCAGGCGTTCGAGCACAGATGGTCGAGCACCACCTTTGAATGCACAGGTGAATGCACAGGTGAAACGCTCTGCCAGCCAGCAGCTTGAGCAGTTGAATGAGCCCGCCTGAAACCTGCAAGCAATGCTGGACCGAATCCTCATTCCAGTGAACGCTCAGCATCTCTGCCTGTTGTGATGCACCGGCTGGCGCATGGATGATTGTCTGTAGGTGGCTGGACGTGTTCCTTGGGTGTTCCCAGGACATGTGCACACAACAGACAGCGGACGCATATGGTACTCACATCCTCGACCGTGCCGCACCCCACCTGCTGCCCAAACTGCTCCCACCCGCCGTCGCCGATCACTGTGCAACCTGCTGTTGTCCGTGCTGCTGCGTGTTGGCATGACTGAGTTTGTTGGAGTATTCTGGAGCGAGCTCCAGCGTGGTCGCTGCCTGACCCTGTGCGGCGCTTCTCAATGGCAGAGGCAGCAGCGTACGCGCGTCATCAAGCCCGCATCCGCATCCAGTGCGGCAGCACAGCACACGCCAGCCACGCTGGAATCTGTTGCTGACACGCCGAGCACGCAGCGTGCTCAAGCACCGGAGTTGCGCTGCGCGTTGTCGTGTGTGCTGGGAATTCCGGTGGGGCCGCATGGGACACCCGTGAGAGTGCGGTCGCGTTAGTTGCGCTGCGGTGCGGTGCCGGCCTGCTTGACTATTAGGGAACACGAGACGTATTGGTTACGATGGGACCATGCTAGTACTGCAGGGCAGGGCATCAGCTAGGGTGCTGATCTATCCACAATCTTTTCCTGTCGCGATTTGGTTGGTAGTTGACGAGGGAGGGGCAATGCTCTGCTGTCAGCAACAGTGTGCACCTATTCGATGGTATCACACATGCGGTTTACAGTCTGCTGTTTGCAGCGTTTGTGCACAGCTGGTGCACGCAGTGGCACATTGAATGTCTGCGGGTGCTTCTGGTACGGCCATGAGCGGTGCGCACGGTGCTATGCTTCTGGGTTAGCCATCAGCGTTGCCACCTATCCAATTCTTTAACTGCTGCTTGCGGGAGGTAAACGTGGCCAGGTGGCGCTGTTTGTGTGAGGTAGGTACCTAGAGGGCGGGGATGCCAAGTTTCCAACACATCAACGCCTGGCTGCTCCAGTTCATTCTGTACCTCTCTGCCCCGTGACCTGCAGCGGCAGGTGCACGACACACATACGATATCAACTTGAGAGTCGAGTTTCCTTCAGCCAGCTGGCGATGGGTTCAGCGCTTCGCACAGGCCAGCCAGGAAACCATGCCCCAGACCTGGAGGAGCTGCGCTGCCTGCTGATGGAAATCCTTCCGTTCGACTAAACCTCTTTCAGTAGTGAAGAGCTTGCTGGCCTGGCTGCTGCTGGGTATGATAGCATCGGAACACTGCTTACTGCTGAGCGTGACGAGCTGGAAAATGCTGGGCTGCTGCCGGACCACATTGACGCCCTCCTACGCTTGCAAGGTACACTTTTGGCCCACACGTGCCAGAGAGGTTCATCATGTCCAAGGCTTTCTATGTGGGCTTCCTTCCGCCTGCCTGTGCACAGACTGTGCACAGTCTCAAAGCAGCAACCCTGCACCAGCCTTGTGCTTTTGGCTACTTATGCAAGGGCTTACAGGCTGCATATCAAGGCAACCTATGTTGCAAGTTTGGTTGGTGTTCCGCAGGTTTAGCACGGTGGCGTGTGCTAATGCACCGCATCGTGCACTCACTACTTGCTGCTTGTGGGCGTTGCCATTCTCACAAAACACCTTGGCTATTGTCACTCAAGGTGTATGACGTTGTAGGCTGGTGTAAGCACTCACAGTGCGTGCCTCACTCGCTCCTTGCAGGTGAATTTGGCTTTTTAGAATGGGTCGGCAGCGCCGCAATAGGTGAGTGTTGCGCTCAGAGCGCATGTGCTTATGAACATTTAGATGTATTGCAAAGCTTAAGCACATGCTCGTGCCTCATTAGACGGGAATACAAGGAAGGGTGGATATAACCTGTATATATCTGTGCTGCACTTGACGTGTTGCATACTTGCACGACCCGTTGTATGCTTCCAAGCTGCAAAAACTGCGACCAGGCAAAGCAGCAATGCCACAAGACACGCTGCTCAATGCATTCCAGAATCAGCCGAGGCATCAGTCCTGGCATGATTTGGCCATGACGCTTGGCGTGGAAAGTGGTGCGGATCGCACAAATTGCTGGTACTGGTAATCGCACAGGCTGTTCGTTGGACCTCCGATGTGGGTCAGGGTGTGGTGTTAGGGTGCAGGGGTTTAGGGATGAATCCACCGAGGCGGGGCTCCTCAATGTATGGATCCCCTAAGTGTAACAGACACGGATAGGTGGAATGCTGACATTAGCGAGGAGCTGCATGGTTCCCTGTGCCATGCATGAAGTATTCCGCCTGGACCCCCGCCCAACCCAGGACCCCCTAAGTGGCAATAACCAGAACGCAATCCGAATCCGAAACCATGTGCATGTGCGAAGTAACCCTTGGCCTTGTCCTGAAGCGCTTGCAGGGAATTTGCACCAACACAATCAAGCACAGCTGCAGGGGCTCTGGAACATGCTATGCTGCACACCTACACTTTGCCGCAGCTGATGTCATCCGAGGGCCCCTGCAGCCCCTGGAGTATTATGAGGCGCTTGATGACATATCAACGACAAACCACGCAGCGTATCCCGAGTCCGTGCTTCCGTGGGATCCTTTGGATGTTGAGATTGGCCAAAACAATCGCGTCCCTGCCGGCAACATGGCACCGCTGAGGCGCAGTCACACGCCTGTGCGCTCATCCAAGCCGGGGCTGTGCTCACAAGTGTGTATGGTGAGTGCAGCTACTCCCCAGGTAGACACACTACCAGGTGTACAAATAAAAAAAGTCGATCAATCACGGTACCAGGCACATTATCTGCCACGTCATCATGCATTCCGACAGCTCGAAACGGCACACATTACGCTTGGAAGCGCGTTGTTTTGTGCAGGCTTGGCACGGGACTGACTAGGCTGACCCACCACACACCGCCATGGGCATTCTCGGTCATCCATGCAGTCCCCGGATCGGCCGAGCTCTGTGAAGGCAATGAATCATGGCGATGGATGAGATCGCTGTGCTCTGCCGCTTCATGCATGCACGCATGCCGGCACGCTCCGCTCTACCTCGTCAGTTTGCACTGCTCGGGCGGTTGGGGCTGTGCGCACCCCACGGCCCGCACTCTGCTCCCGCTTGAAAGAAGAGAAATGGGAGACACTCTCTGAGGTGCTTGTGTGCGCTGCTGCTACAGTATATGATAAACACCATCAACCACCTGCTCCATGAGGAGGGCTCCCCAGCACGGGTAAGGAGGTCACGCTTTTGGCCGTGCCGCACGCCCGCCCGCCCATCACATTTTACCATGCACGGTCTGTAGGCACCCTAACGCTCGGTTCGGCTCTGTGCCTGTGTTAGTACTGTTAGGTGCTCTCGCTGCTACGGTAGTCCCTGCTCTAGGGGAAACAGGTCTACTGACCAGGCTGTAACACAGGGATGTTCCTACAGGAAGGGGACTCCATGCGATTTTGCATGGTGTGCGGTTGTGACGCCGCAGGGGCCACAGGGGCTCAGTGCACTGAGCCCTGTGGCTCTCCGGCGACCCATGTGCCTAGGCTGGTGAGCCTGCTCTTGTCGTCTGGTTCTCATCTGGGGGGAGCATGGGCCTTCTGGCCGACACGCTCCTGATGTAACATAACTACAGGAAGGGGAAGCACTGGCTGGCTGAATTGCAGCAGTAAAACCCTCAACATAGCCATCAAGCACGCACAGCGCCATGTGCATTGATGCTGCAATGCCGCGGCAGCTAACACCAGCAACTGCGCTGCGGGGGGGCGGGTGCGGTGGATGCAAGACAGATGCGTACGCAGCCCGCCTCATGCAACAAGCCTCCGTGCCTGCTGCCTGTGCCCCTTTAGTCATGTCATATTATGTGACTCATGTCACATCAGGGATGTGCGCCTTGTGCCCCTTTCGTTCTTGGCTTGGTGCAGTGGACCCAGAGGCCATCGCCCGAGTTGTTAGTGCCCCCCATAGGGCACGAGCACATGGACGACAAGGTGCCAGACTTTGAGTTGGTCCATATCGACGACGATATTGACACAGGGTCCTGGATTTGTGGGGAGCGGCTGGCATTCATGGAGGTGAAGCGGATGTAAGTACGGGATGTACGGGATGTACGGGGTATACGGGATGTACGGGATGTGCCCGCAGTCAAAGCCGCACAGCCATTTCCGAGGCCCTTTTTGCACTTAACCCTTACCTCTTAACAAACGAGACGATTTGCTGCAAGAAAAACGTTTCCTGAGCGGTTGCACACAAGGCTTCCGTTGGGCAGACAGCTGTGGCAGTGACAGGACTGCCGCAAAAGTGACAAGGTGACCTTTCTGCCCATGTTCACAGGGAGCTGTTCAGGAGCATTCTGCCAGCAACGTTCGTGGATTGCTGGAACGACACGCTCGCCACCGGCCGCGCCAACAACGCCGTCGACACCCTTACGCAGGCAACAAGCTATGCGTCTGTGTACGGCACCAGGTGAGTTGCGCTTGTCACCACTGTGCTTGGTGTGCCTGGAGGGCCTGGATTGGTGGTTGCCTCAAATCTCAATCGTTGTGGCCTCAAGTTCACTGCCCCGTGGCAGGTTGCTACCCCCAAAAACTCAACATGTGCTTTGTTATACTGCATGCCAGGATACTTCTTATGAAGTGATGATTAATGGACCTGTTGGGCTATAGGCCTGCATTGCTGCACACATGCAACTTCTGTTCCACCTCTGTACACTTGTGCATGGGCGCTACCGAAACCGAAACACACCTCCGTTGCCCTGCGCTCCTCAATCATCCGTGCTTGAGCGTGTGCGCCGTTGCCTGCGTGCGTGCATGCGCTGCGCCATGTTTGCTGCAGGTTTGGTGTCATCACTACATACTTCCACACCTGGGTCCTGGAGTTCACCTCTGACAGAAGCGTGAAGGTGTCGCGCGCGTTTGTGTGGAATGAGACGGGTCCCTCGGTGCTGCAGGTGTGTCCTGAATGCGCCTGTACGCACGCACTACACCGGAGTCGTCTGAGCAGCACCAGGTGCAAGGTGGCTTGTGGGCAGTTGCATGGTGTGCATCCTAAGCTGCATGGCGCACGGGTCCAATGCTTTCCTCCATGATCATGCTCGGATGGATGCCTTGCTGAGGACTACCTTGTGCCTGCTGGTTATAACATGCTGAGCAACAAGGCACGGAGGCTCTGCCTCCGACAAGTTGTCTATACACCGATCACGGCATGCATGGTCGTGCGTGTTTTGGGGTTGCCTGCCTGATTTGGTATGAGCGATGCACGTGCCAAGTGCCATCCGAGCTTTCCCCTCGCGCTACACCTCCGCAACACAGCTGCTGAGCTCTTTCCAAGGCAATACAGCCCTTGACACGGCAATGCATCCCTCTCTAAGGTGATATAGCCGGCGGCTGGTGCGGGCTTGCAAGGAGCAGGCGTGTGGGGGCACTCGTATTCTTATTCCGACGACTGATCTCGCGAAGCCTGGACGCGCAGGCTGTGCAGTGTGCACCCAAGCGCTGGTGGAATTGAGGATATCAGATTGCCCCCTTTTCACGTCGCTGCCGGTGCTGCCCCCTGAGCTCGTGTATCTATGGCCGTCCAAGTGCCCTCTCCTCGCGTCCCTGCCCGCGATGCCTCCTGCGCTGGCGGAAATGGAAGTGTTCGACTGTGCCCTCGTCACGGCCCTGCCCCCGCTGCCCCGTACGTTGGTGCATCTATGGGTGTTGGATTGCCCCCGCCTTACGTCCGTGCCCGCTTTGCCCCCTGTGCTGACACAACTGAGTGTATGCCTCCTGCCCCTCCTCGCATCCCTACCCCCGTTGCCCCCTACACTGGCACAACTGGACGTGTCCAGCTGCCCCCTTCTTGCTTCCTTGCCTGCGCTGCCCCTAGCGCTGGTGGAACTGAGGTTATCCGATTGCCCCCTCTTGGCGTCCCTGCCCGTGCTGCCCCACACGCTGACAAGACTGGAGGTTTCCTCGTTCCCCCTCCTTGCGTTGCTACCCGCGCTGCCCACCATGCTGGTGCATCTATCAATGTTCAATTGCCCCCTCCTCGCGTCCCTGCCCCCGCTGCCCCCTGTGCTGACGGATCTATGGCTGTGCGACCTCCTCCTCCTCACGTCCCTGCCCCCACTGCCCCACACCACCAACATGCATGCATGGCTCATGCACTGCGGCTGTGTGCTTTGTGCTTGCCGGGTGTGAGCTTGGTGGTATGTACTGCCATGCTGGCTGACTAATGCAATCCCCGTTGTGTGCGCTCCTTCCAGGCACTGTGGTACCTCACACAGCAGGCACTGAGGCCAGGTGGCAAGATCGATGCTTGGAAACCCCTCAGGACTCCGCCCGTAAGCGCCACTGCCCCTGCCGCCCCTGCTGTACCGGGCAGCCCACCGCCCGCTGCGGCAAGCATCGTTGCGGGTGACGGCGATGATCGCAGCCTCCAGGCAGCGGAGGGCAGCACATGGCTGCTGGAGGGCGCCACCGACGAGCGCTTGATCGGTTACGGCCTGACGGGCTGCGCTTTTGAGGCAAGGTGGGCCCTGATTCCGTTAGCCACGCTGAACGACTTCCTCCGTGTATGGTTTTGCTGCAACCGACACCGTGCGCGTGTGAAGCAGGCATGTGTGCACGTCAAGCAGTCGGGGGCATGGGTGTGGGTGTGAGTGGTGTGTATCTGTGTGTCAGTGAGAATCCGTCAGCGCGCATTTGCATGAGGAGAATGACTTCACCTGGAGATGCGTACGCATACGTGTATGTGAGTATGCGTGTAGATGTGCATGTGTATGTTTTTGTGTGGGGCTGGGGCTCGGGGTGGAGGCGGGGGCGGGGGGCAGGCAGTAGGTGCCCTAGGCTGCATGCCAACAATCCTTGCATGGTTTGTTACGTCACGGTGACCAGAGAAGCTCGTGGTCTTTTGGGAAGACCCAAGCTTGTTCCAGATGGACACCCAAGGGCCAGGCAACAACCATTGCATTTGTTGGCTGCTTTTGGTGATCGCTTGCTTGTTTGCCAGGCTACGAGACGGGCGGCACGTGGTAGTCAAGCACGCCCAGGAGCCCGAGATGCAGTACGACCTGAGGTCTGAGGCGCACGTTTTGGAGACCATGCTGCCGCACCTGATGGGCGAGGAGGTGGTGGAGCTCGTGGGCCATGGCTGGAGCCCGGCTAAGACCGCGTACTGGCATGCCACAAGTAGGTTGGTGCCCAGCGCCCGGCTGCCGGCCAGCTGCTGCAGACGCCTGTATTCGCTGCACCGCTGTTCTCGGAACCACGACCTTGCACCCGTGTGTGTGAGCGAGGAAGGCAGGAATGCAGACGGGAGGCTCGGGGAGGGGTGGGGGGGGTGAGCTGCTGAGAGTGTGTGTGTTTGCCTCTCTGTTTGGTGGTGCGGGGGGAGGGACTCGTGCGGGAAGCAGGCGGGCGAGCGCACGGGA